>PNEQ01071062.1:114178-142216 GCA_003012365.1 Medauroidea extradentata
CCCTGGCCAGCAACATGGCGGAAACACCTACTGCCAATCAGCGTGAGGCAGCTGCTCTGCTAGTCGGCAGCCAGGCCAATAGGAAACCTGTAGTAACATGCAGGAGCCAAACAGACACGGGGCTGGAGTCTACAGCCTCGGGCAGCCAATAAGCGGCCAAGTTCGCCTATATCAAACGAACCGCCATGTCATTTCACGTCTGTATTACTATTTAGTCTGTGATGTAATGGTTGAATCAAATTTGCGCCACAGACTCGACACGAATGCCCGAGACGCGAATAACCAAAGAAGTCAACCAATCAGGGAATCATCGCCGAGGCAGACATGCTGATTGATGGCACAGAAATCTCAGTGCTGATTGCCTTACACCTTTGTTATACGCGTCGTGGACTTTCGCGACGCTTCCGTCTAGCCCGCTATTGTGATTTCACCATAAGTAGGGACCCTTGTTTTTCGCGAAAATAATTTTGCCTCAGTTTGTATCAGTGGCTTACGTGCACATCTGCAATTCTGCTTCATGGTTATTGGCAGCGTGTCCGTGCGAAGAACCGTATCTCATTTGACTGAGCCAATTACAATAACATCCATTCAACGCCACACGTCTGTGGTTTGCCGGAAGAAACCCAAGGTTCGTGAGAGTTATAATATCCAATCAGTGACCACGAAGCAGAACTGCAGATGTGCACGTAAGGCAACGAAACAAAGCGAGGCAAAATTCTTTTCGCGAAAAACAGGGGTCCCTAATTATAAGGCTTAGAGAGAAAGTAGTGCAAAAATTTGCGTGAAAATCATGGGTCCCTGATCACGATTTTCGTCTTCACGCCTAGCGGAAAATTGTTGCTACATAAAGGTGAGTTATTTTTCCGCTATAAAATTTGAAGAAAAATGAAATGCGGCATTCACCCGCAGAAAGTCTTGACACACTTAACATACTGTGATTAGACATGATTGTTAGAGATGATGGTTTATCGCGGGAAAACTTGACTATTTGCTAGGCTTCAACGTACGTTCAGCTTATCAAAAGATTACTGGCTTTTCCTTGTACGCGAAGCTACTGCCCTATTTGACTAAGCCAATAAGAATACTACTATTTTAATATTTGATGCACGTCATTGGTCTATAGACAGCTACGTTGTGTCAGTGTTTTCAAGGCTATGTTGGCACAAAACATTTTCGCGATATACCATCATCTATAATGATTGTATATCGTGAAAATTGTAAGTGCCAACATACCCTTGAAAACAATGTGGTTTCTCTCAACATGTATTATTGGGCGATACACGTCTGACACTCCACAGCTGTCTGCAGACCAATAACAGGCACCAAATATTAAACAGGGCGATTCCTATTGGCTCAGTCAAACTGGGTAACAGATCAAGATACAAACGAAAGCCAGCGAGCTGTTGATAATCTGAACGGACGTTGAAACCCAGCAAGCAATTAAGTTTTTCCCTCGATAAACCATCATCTCTAACCATGATTAATGCCACGAGTTCTAAGTAATATTATTAGTTAATAATATCGACAATATCATTAGTATACACGTATGATCACACGGTGGCATAATTTATACGACATATGAACGTCGCCATTGTTCATATTCAAACATAAATTTCATTGCTACTACAAATGTCTGTGTTC
Source organism: Medauroidea extradentata (assembly GCA_003012365.1). NCBI lineage: Eukaryota > Metazoa > Arthropoda > Insecta > Phasmatodea > Phasmatidae > Medauroidea > Medauroidea extradentata. Next base: position 115,820 of record PNEQ01071062.1, read on the forward strand.
AAAGAGTGTACTTCAGGTGACAGCTTCCCATGACGGCAGGGGAAGGTAAGGTATATGAGTTTTACGTCTAGTCTACAGTGAGGTCATTAGTAGGGCAGTGCAAAATTCACGTTATTATTAAGGACCGGAAAAATTCACCGGTGGTGTACATGTAACAAGGTAGTACGGCAATGAGTGAGTGTTTACACGCAGGTTTGGTACACTGTATTGTGTACACTATGTCCTCAGCTACTTGTACGTTGTCTACTGCTCCAGTGAGTGGCCAGTCATCGGCGTCATAAGCATTTGATTTTTTTTTTGGGGGGGGGGGACGTCACTGGTAGAGAAAGTGTACATATAACCTACGTAATAAAGGGGTGTGTAGGAGTCCTCCACCGGGAAATGTTATATTTTAAGGTGCAATATGCTGCTATTTAAAGAGTTTCTGCATCAAAATATTTAATATACAACTGAAGAAAATCTTAGTCTTAAAAATTTTTAAAAATTACAAAATTTTTTTGGGGGGGAGACGTGTCTCTCCCCCCCCCCCCCCCCCCCCCCCCCCCCCCCCACCCCACACCGTTTACGACGCCCCTGTGGACAGTTGTACATGTGACCAGGTAGCGCGGCAGTCAGTGAGTGTTTACATGCAGGTCTCCTTTTGGTTCACAGTCCTCACGGAAGAGTTTCAGTAACAATGACGCCAATCGCGAAAGTAATCTGCGTGCACAAATGAATTCCCAATTTTCCTGGTCTCTAGTCATATCTTGGGCCAAGTACTTTTCGCGGAAATATTTTTGCCTCAGTTTGTTTCAGGTCCTTACGTGCAAACCTGTAGCTCTTATTGGCAACGCTTCTCATTTGATTGTGCCAATCACAATAAGGTTATTGCAGCGCCACACGTGTGTGATTTGTGGGTAGAACCGCAAGAAAAGTGACAGTTGAAACTTTCAATCACTGACTATGAATCAGAACTGGATATGTGCACATAAGGCACTGAATACAAACTTCAGCCTCAAATTAGTTGCTTTATTATTATTGGCTAAGCGCCATATAACTGGTGTCAAATATGTCATGGACAAATTGCGATTGTATCAGGTACTCACCGTTGATTGAAATATGGCTTGTGCATGAAATAAAACGCGAATTTTTCATGTCTCTGGTTATTTTTTTTGTTGACAGACTAGACTTCATCGTCCTTCAAGTACAAGGCAACAGTATGTGATTCCTTTGGCCATGGTCCTGAATGTAAAGTAAAGTACGCGTGTCGTCACTTAGGACCGGCGATTTTCGCGCGTTCGTATGAAGGCAGGTTATATTTCAAACATCTGTAAGTAATAGTAACTTCCGCGAAAGGGCCGTTGTTTGTTACACTCGTCTTCGATACCTCTGAGCCTACAGCAAACCGCATTGTAAACACTTTCTGTCTTACGCGGTACCTTGTCACACATACAACTGTCCACTCACTGTAGCAGCAGATAATGTCCAAGGAGCTGAAGACATAGTGTACACAGTACTGTGGAGTCCAGCCTGCTGGTCCTTGAACCCGCAGAGTTTCTTGGTCTCTAGTTATCACCAGAGACGGTGATGTTTGGTGAAAAGAATTATGCAACATTTAGTGTCAATGCATCACGTTCACATCTGAATCTTTGCTTCATGGTTATTGGCAGAGTGTATTTGACTGTGCCATTGAGAATAAGGTTACCGCGACATTACATGTCTGTGATTTGCGAGTATATCCCTAAAACCTTAAGTGTTAAAAACAGCGAATCACTGTACACTGAGCAGAGCTGCAAATTTGCACCTGAGGCACTGAAACAAAATGTTGCATAATTATATTCACCAAAAAACAACTGGCTCTAGTCATCACTTTACAGCAGGCAAATAATTTTTCCGTGGAACTTTAAATTACTGGACAGGAGCATTCTTTGTGGCACAAGACATGACCATTCAGATAACGGGATACGTCGAACGAGACTACATCATTTGGAAATTTAGTCTGCTGGTAGAAAAAAAACGTGAAATTTCACACAACCACAATCATTTATTACTGGACAACTCGACACAATGACAGGAATTGAGAGAAGATCGGCCATGGGTCATGTTGAAGAAACCAATTCGCATGTAGAGAAATTTAGGGATCCATGGAAAACCGAAATCAGGATGACCGGAGCCGGGAGTCTAACACATGTTCTCTCATTTATGCAATCTTGCTCTGTACCTTCCTGTACCGATCAATGGTGAGATTTGTTTTGGCAAGATGAAGAGAAAAAAAGGGACACTTGCCACGCCATTATTTTTTAGATCTAACAAAAATATTTTTTGGAGGTTACAAGCCTCCCTTTTCAACTTTCATAATAACTTGGCCGAAAACTGCTTAAACAACACCAGTTTTCAACTTGAAATCCAAATTTTTCCCTGGGGAGCACCCTCGACCCGACAGCACGGATGTAACTGAATGTTCCCGCAACATCTAGAAGGTTCAGCATACATCAACCAGCATGGTCGGCGAGCTCTGAGAAGATTATGGGCGTCATCGCAGGCGACTATAAAAACTGGCCCACTGCACGCACAGATGGAGTGATTGCAGAGTTTAAATGGTGAGTGTTCGCAACGGACTTGGCAGCGAGGGACGAGACGGCACCAGCAGATCGAGACGAGGCTGGATTGGTTTTACTTTCTGTACCCCCTTCCCCCCTCATCTCTCTTTACCAAAACCAAAATGCTGAACTCCTTCCCATGGTGAAGACTGTTGCCTTCTAACACATTGGTGAGGAACGATACCATGTGAATTGTGGCCTCACCCGGATAACACTGATGTCGTACACAGGATATGTCTGATAGGCTCCAAACATCTCGTACTTGGGGTGGAAGATGATCTTAGAGACGGGGTAGTCAGTGCCGTTAGCGTACTTGTAAGTGCTACCAACGTAGGCTGTGAATCTCTCCTTCAAATTCCTGAGAACACATGACACATATGACATCACTACCATCACGACTTCATAATCACGACAAAGAAAATAAAATGTTTCTTTGACGATGTCAAGATTGCTGTTAAGAAATCTTGTTTTTACAGTAAAGAAAATTTTATGTAACATAGACTGTTTCGGAACACAATGAATGCGTCCATAGCTCACGCATCCCTGAATTCCATTGTTCATGCGACCACTGTCTAAAATGCTGCAATAAAGGGATGGATCGTATAGTCAATTGCATTCATCAGATCATTTTGTGTACAGTTTTGTACAATGATATTGGAAAAGTCATGTAAATAAAATACAATTGATTTGAAAATATTGTACAAGAACTAATATGTATGTATGTATGTATGTATGTATGTATATATATATGTATGTATGTATGTATGTATGTATGTATGTATATATATATATATATATATATATATATATATATATATATATATATATATATATAGCACATATTAGTTATTGTACAATATTTTCAAATCAATTGTATTTTATTTACATATTATTTTGTTTTGTTCTAAATAGGACTTCGTCACCAACACCACATGAAAAGAAAAAAAAATGTGGCTAAATACCTTAAGTTAGGATATACATTTCTGCTTATTGTTTGTATAAATATTTTTCGACTAAATAGAAATAATATGATATTAGGAATTCCTCTATAAGTTCTAGACATTTTGATGTTTGAAAAACACATGTCTTGCAAGTAAACTCCGAATTTCGCTACAGATAGCGCTATCTATGTATACCACGTTTTACTAATTGGAGGGTATATCTGTAGTTGTGTTTTCTATGGGGTCAAGGTGAAATGTCAACAATTTACATGCGGACGAAATCCTGGTAATGGTTCAGGCGATGCTTGGTGATGTCTGCAAATATAATCGACATATAAAGTAATATAAATAATAAGGCTGTACTTCATGTAAGATTAAATAATTTTTAATTAATTTCGATTTTAAAGTAATTTTTTTCATAGCTTTATTTACAAGTCATTTTACTTTTTGCCGTCTTTTGATCGTATGATCGTATACCATTACGAATTTGCATTGTTTGTACCAAACCGTGCATATAAAAATTATAAATGTAGTACTTTTTATGATAAAACTGTAATATGGAAACTTTCGGGACGATATGCCTTTATTTGAAAACCTATATTCACATTTGGTTTTTGTCTGAGCTGTTTCAAAAATTGTAATTGGAGGTACGTACTCTGTGCTGCCAAAAAGCACATTAAAAAGAAATGAAAATTCATGACTGCACAAAATCACCTACAAATAGGGCCAGGAAAATTTCGCGGCTTCAATGACCCGCATATTAGAACCAACTATCCTATGCATACTCAAGCCCCAACCATTTGTCCACTAGCTGCAACTCAGTGTAACAGCAGATAATGAACGAATAGACGGGGCTTCAGTATGCAGCAGGTCATTGAAATCGCGAAGTTTTCCTGTCCCTACCTATAAAGGTAGTCTATGCATCACTTGCTCTGCTGCCAACGAGAGTAACGTGGAGTGAGCAATGACAGGGATTTTACATGTTAAATTATATTCGGGGGTGTCCAGGGATTTTTAACGGAAACTATTTTCTGCATTGTTAAGTTAGGAATTTTGCCACAAAAAAAAATGAAGAGAAAAATTAACACAAATTTTTTCTGCGAAAGTATTTTCAATATGACAATAGTACTTACTTATCGCTAGTTCTAAGGTTGTTTTAAAAATGCGTTATGATCACACAGCAATGCGGCCTCACAAAGATGAACAAAAAATATCAAGTGGTGGCATACATGCAGGGGCGGATCCAATTTTACATTTTTTTCAGAAAAGGTCATTTCCAAGAAGTAGCGATGTCCACACCACGAGCCGAAGAAGGAGAGGAGGATCCGTGGGCCTCCCTCGGAAAAAAATTAGTACTTAAGGTGAAAAATGATGCTAGTTAAAGGAATTTCCTGAACAAATAATTTTAATATACCAATTTAAAAATTTGTAATATTTATAAAGGTAAAAAAAGGGGGCTTGCACCATGGGCACCGCCCTTAAATCTACACCTGCATACATGTAGGTTTGTCATTTACTGAACTCCACTGAATATAATTTAACACGTATGTGCTCATCCTTGATCATGGCGGGCCTCTGGGGTAGGCAACACGTAAGCGTGAACATTTTCTGAATTAAGGCCTCGCTATTTAGTTTTTTAGTGGTTTCGAAAATATTTTTTTTAACGGAAATTAATATATACATCAAAAATTCAATCTTACAGTTTTAACACTTATATATCATGGTTTGTATCTGGATTTTTCTGTTACAATACACCAAACAGATTTTTAGAAATTTGCCCCTGAAAGACCACATATTTTGTTGCCAAAATAAGCAAAAATTAAACAAATAATTTTTTGCTAGCAAACGATATATTATCTAACAAACGCTCTGGTAAAATTGTGTATCGTATGACCGTACACAGTCTCAAATATTTCAAAGTATTTGGTTAAAAAATATTTGAGTTATTTACAATTGTTTGAAATGTATGAAAGGTCATGGCCTTGACTTACTCTCCGATGCACCGGGCAGCTGTCACGAACCATTTAGTGGAAATGATCGCGCCTCCACATTGGAAGATGCCATCGTAGTGCAGGTCGACCTGCGAACAAAACAAACATGATAAGTTAGTGAACGCGCAATGTCATACAGTTAGGGACATGGACTTTTCGAGAAAATATTATTGCCTCAGTTCGTTTCAGTACCTTATGTAGAAACCTCCCTAGTAGCAAATACAATCATTTTTCAGTTGGCCAGCTGTTGGCAGAAGCGGCGAACGTTCGCTAGTATGATGGTCTAATTTTGCTGGAATGGTTGTTGTACATAAGTTAGTAGTTACGCTGAAATAATTTTAATGTAGGCAACTTAGTTTCAAAATACTGACATATTTCAATATATGGACCACAAGCAGACTTAGTAAACTATCCCACAAGCATCTGAGTATAATAAGAATGTTTGAGGTACACTTGTGATTAATGTGTGGGTGATTTCATTATGCATCATGTATGCCACGTGTGGCCACGGGTGCATTCCGAATGTTTACTGCCTGTGGGCTGCTTATCACGATCATATTTGCACAAGTGGGTCAGTTGATGTTTTCTATTTGGGCTGTAGCTCTACTTAATGGTTATTGGCAGCAAGTCTCTGTGAAAGTGACGTCCCTCATTTGACTGTGCCAATCATAATTAAGTTAATGCAACACCACGAGTCTATTATTATACCCAGTGACTTTTGGTGAGAATAATTATGCATATTTTGTTTCAAAGCCTCAGGTGCACTTTGCTTCATGGTCAGTGATTGGCTGTTTTTAACTCTCAACGTCTTGGGGATCTACACTGTTAGAAAAAATTTCCGTGAAATTACGGAAAAGTACTGGCAAAAAATTATCCAGAAATCTTCGTAAAGTAACGGACACTCAGCTTTTCTTGATAACGGAACCCTCCGTAAAATAACGGACAATCTATTTTCCGCAAAAAATAAATTTAAATCTCTGTAATCTACTAGCACTCCATTTTCTAGAAAAAATAATACATTTTCTTATTAGCTATGTGTTATCGAAATTCTGACGCACTATTTAGTAACCTGAAAAATTTTACGAAGTTGTTGGAATTCGAACCCACGACCTTATAACTGCCAGGCAGAAGCCCTAACCATTGAACCGCAGTGTCGATTTACGGGTGAAGGAGTGCCATGCAGTGGTAAGATATCAACTTTATAATAGACAACTTTTGTATTTGACACTCAGGATTCACAGTGATTATTAATAACACTTTTTTTTTAAGAAACACAGTAAAACACGCTTCAAAATTGTAGAAACATATTTTCATGAATTTATGGAAAGTTACGGTCAAACATCCGTAAACTGGCAATACGGGCAAATTTTCGTAAGCAAAATATTACGGAAGACACTGCAGTAAAATTACAATACTTTTTTGTAAATATTTCCTTGAATTTTCGGAAATTTTTAACAGTGTACCCGCAAATCACAGACGTGTCGTATCACAGTAACATTATTCTCACTGGCGCCGCCAAATGGGTGACATCTCTGCTCAATACACTCTACCAATAGGCATAAAGCAGAGGTGCAGATGTGAACGTAATGTATCGACACAAAATGTTGCGTAATTCTATTCACCAAAAAATCATCGGCTCTATCTATGATTTGCTGGTTGAACCCTTAACATCGAGGTCTTTAGCGTTGGTGAGGAGTAACGTGAGGTGAGTATGGAGCAGCACTGGAATAAAGGGGCGGGGTAAACGGGAGATCCCCGAGAAAACCCGCCAACCAGCTACATCGTTCAGAATGATTTTCGGATGCGAAAATTCGGGGACCGACCCCGCCGGGAGTCGAACCCGGATCGCCTTGGTGAGAGGCGAGAGCTCTAACGACTGTGCAAACCATAGCCCCGCCGAGAAACGTTCCGAGTGAACGGTTCAAGATGCCTGGCTTATGTCAAGACTATGTGATTTGTCAGTCTGTTGGGTAGGCACCGCTCAAGGGAGCAATTCGTATACGACTATCTTGATAAACTGGAAATATTGCGGCCATGGAAAATGCAACCCCCTTGAAGTAAAGATCTTATAATTTGACATATAAGTTTGTGGTCGTACATTATTCTACTATATTTTCGGCTACCAATCACTAGAGACAGGAAAAATCGCCGGTTCACTGACCTGTAGGCTAGTCTCCAAGACTATGTATTCAAGCAAACAACATAGTATGTTTACTAGCTGCTGGTTGATACAGTGGTATGGGACATGTTAAGGTATATTTTTGTTATTGGCTCAGAGACTTCCAGGGCATGACAGATAAGTAGGGACTGGAAGATATCGCGAATTCAATTACCTGTGGGCTAGAATCCATTGTACTATTCATACTCAAGCCCCGGCTATTTGTCCACCAACTGCTACTCAGTGGAACAACAGACAAAGAACGAATAGACGGGGCTTCGGTATACATAGCACAATGGAGTCTAGCCTACAGGTAATTTAATTCGCGAAATTTTCCCGTCCCTACAGATAAGTCAAGAGCCACAAACTTATAGTTGCTGGAATTCTAGCGTGTGTGTAAAAGAAAACGCGAATTTTTCAGGTCGCTACCAATCACGTGTCTGAGTTCAAACACATGTTCCCCATACCTACACTTCATGTTCCGCCTTACTTAAAAGTGGACGCCTGACATCACAGCAAAAATATTTTATTATTAAAATTCTTCACAAGATAGTCTCCCTTAAATGATCTTAAAAAGTGCCAACTTTACAGTGGACAGTCTATAAGTATAACTGATTCTACCGTGTAAGGGTAGTCCTCAATTTCTGCTGGACTGCCTCCAGCGATTCTCGAGATGGGGTTCAGTTGGCGTCCAGTCACTTCAGTAGAGGCAGCAACAACTAAAAAAAAAAGTTAGTTTACTTGTTACATATAGCATTCAGTTCACTCGTGTAGCGTGCAAAAAAACAACAAAATATGGTTTTATTAGTCAGTTTACGAATGAACAAATTTGAAAGGCGATAGTGAGAAATATTTTAACATAAAACAACTTGTTAAAAAGATACATATAAAGGATGAGTCTGAAAACACCGACAAACATTTGCAGGTTATACGTTATTGAAAATTAAGAAGAAACATTTAGGACTCCAAGTACGTAAATAGAATATTAAGAGAGCAATAAGTTCATAAAAATCGAAATTTGAAACGGTATTTTTGAAGGAAATCAGAAACGATATGAGACAAAAGAGCGAAACCCAGAAAAATAATTGTATGTTTTCGAGGTCTGCAATATCATAGCTAATGCTCGTTCAAATTCAAACCATCCGTCATTATTGAAATTAAAGGTGTGGCCAACCATGTATTTCGCGCAACTTTCGTTGCCTCTATAAAGTCAAACATTTTAAGAAGTTTTACAGAGTATTGAGATTTATGTAACGAAAAAAAAGTAATCTTCTCCTAACAGTTTTCGAGAAATGTGGCAACAGAATCATTTGCCTTGCTGGGCCCTCTTGTCCGAACAGTTTTCGATAAACCTTACAGAGACTCGCCTTACAGGTAGGCAACCCACAAAACATGACAAGAGTACCTATGGTAAAGACGGATAATGTTTTCATTTGTCAACATACATGTCTATGTGCTAATGTGCACTGCGCTTTCCACGTTTCAGTTACAGTGTTCATCATGTAGTATTTGAGGGGGTAGATTGCTAAACTGATTATTTCGTATTACAAATGCGCTTTACTTAACAAGTAAAACTTCTGAGTTTGTTGGGAAAGCACCGATGAGATCTACTTAAGTACTTCTTGCTGAAAATGACAACACATCATACACGCCAATTGCAAGGAATATGCATAACGGTTGACGTACTGTGTTCATACAATAGGCAACCTAAAATTGTAGCCATTCGTGAAATGTATCAAAACTTTACATCACAAGATAATACTTAAAAAAAATTTTCACAACAACCACTAATTTTGGTTTCTAAAGAAAAAGTTACACACAAAATAATTCAAAACACATAACATGTCTTTATGGGGGTCGCGGTGGCCGAGGGGTCAGGCCTCTCGCCTCTAACCAAGGCGATCTGGGTTCGATGTGGGAATCATGCCGGACGATGCCGTTGGTCGGCGAGTTTTCTCGGGGATCTCCCGTTTCCCCCGCCCTTTCCTTCCGGCACTGCTCCATACTCACCTCGCATCACCCCTCACCCGCGCTAAAGACCTCGATGTCAAGCGCTGACCAAACCCTCTCACTCACTCACATGTCTTTATGACACAAAAAAATAATGCCAGTTCAAACACGACCAACAACATTAAAATAAGCATACTTAATACTAAAAAATCTAATTTTACAAGGTCATATGACGGCCAATGAGAAATCCCGTAACATTTAATTCAAAATTATTTCTGTGTTCTTGAATGCCGCTTGGATTAAAAAATACTTGTTTGTGTGTTTTGTATTTCAATTAACGTAAGGTCAAATTACGTTCCAGGTTCAATTATTAATTCGTTTTAAAAAATGTGTATCTCAAACCTAGTATGATATATTATTTTGAGTGCATTTTACATTGTCTCCTATCATTGTTATGTGGATGAAAACTGCTTATTTAGACTACTCTACCTCTAAGTATGCTGATTGGATACTAGCTAAATTACGAAAGAAGCATGTGCCCAAATTTCCTTCACCATTTTCAGTACAAAGCAAAATGGAGAGCGGTTAAATTATTGGAGTAAAATCAGTATGATAGATAACCAACCCCTGCATCCCGTTTAAATGAGATGCTTGTAGAGATGAAGTTGCATTTGATGTTGCTGGAAGTAACGCCCTTCTCGCTGTTTTGACCTTGTGACTCAAAAGTAAAAAAACATGACACTTCTGCGGTCACCTTATAAATGTAAACCTAATTCGATTATACAGCAAAATTAGGTGATTTAGACATTCTTAGGACAATTGCATGTTTGTATATGCAATATGTCAACAGTACGTGAAAGTTTGTGCAATTTTATGTCTGCTATTTTATTATTTTTCTTTCATATTAATTTCTGATAAAAGAACTTGTCAGTGTTGTATGGTTCTTTTTAGAAACTACAGAGTAGAAAAACTATTACTGTCGATTTATTCAGAATACATCTCTGTGGTCAGCTTATTTCATCGCGTTAATCGAATTTTGTTTCCTGCTTCGTTGAGAAAAGTGAGGTTTCGATTGATTAATTCGAACATGTTTCATATCAACAGAAAATTGTGAGAAATTTCGAAAGGCCTAACATTATCTCGAAAAGGGAATAAATTGTTTCGCTGTGATCTATAGCTGTTGCCTTTGTGTTTGATATCTGAAAAAGTATTTTATAATGCAGTAATAAACAAATTTTGCAATTTTATAACAAAAATTTTATGGAACAATTAGTTTCTGCAGAATACGAACGTTTTTAGCACGAAAATGTTAGTTTTTGATTGGTAAATTAAATCATTCCTATTACAGTTACAAGTCTTTGACACAGACTAGAGACTTATCTTTTAATTTTGACATTTCAGTTTTGATGTTGCAACTTGATAAGATTATTTTTCAGACAACTTATATAAGTATTTGACTCTTGTCCAGATTTTAAGATAGTTTAACAAAGCGACAATTAATATATTTTTTAGGATTATTTCTGCGTATTTGTGAACATAACCAATAACTGCCATAACAACTGCCACACCCTGCGATAACGTTTGTGTTTGCTGTATTATTAACGTAGAAAATATGTTTTATGCATTATGGGGCTGAACACATTAACAATATATTTATTACCACATTTTGAACGATTTGCCTTATTTGGAACAAAGGTCTCTAATAAAGCCAGACAGCTGAATTTTGAAAAGTAAATTGTTTGCACACTGTGAAGTAGACATCTTTAATTTGCACTTGGCACTTAGGCTCTGTAACGAAGTCAGCAGTATTATATACAAATTAAAGTTCGCAAACAATTTTTCAACATAAATTTTAATAACGTTCGCTCGATCAACATACAGTAAAAGTTGGAACTCCATTATGTTTTAGAACTCTGTATTTTGTACAGGTGCATCAAAGAAAAAAAAACAATAGCGCTGCTTTTCAACATTTCTACTTTTTCCCTTGCTTGGACGCGCGACACTGAATTTTTTTACAGGTTTGCCTTTCATTCTGTTTCTACACTTTGTTAATTACTTGGATACTTTTTTACCAACCTACGGGCGTATTTTCATTTACCACACCGATAACAAACAAAAACATGTGCACGCCTCTATACAAACGCCTGAGGAAAAATGTAAAAATGGGATGGAGAATATCAAAGTAACGTTTGAACTTATCATTTTCGCTTGGAATAGAATTACAACCAAACAATAAAGTAAGCAAGTATGTATGTATGTACGTGTGTATGTATGCATGTATGTATGTAAGAATGTATGTAGCCTATGTATGTAAGTATGTATGTACATGTATATGTATGTAAGTATGTGTGTATGGACGTGTGTATGTATGTAGGTATGTAGGTATTGTAAGTATGTATGTATGTATGCGTACGTATGTTTGCGTATGTATGTATGTAAGTATGTAGGTATGTATGTGTGTATGTATGTATGTAGGTATGTATGTATGTGTGTATGTATGTACATGTGTACGTATGTATGTAAGTATGTATGTATGAATGTATGTACGTACGTATGATTGTGTGTATGTGTGTATATATGTCTATGTATGTATGTGTGTATGTATGTGTGTATGTATGTGTGTATGTGTGTGTATGTATGTATGTAGTCTATGTATGTATGTGTGTATGTAAGTATGTATATATACACACACTTGCTTACAATATAAAGACTGAAAGTATCAAGCACAGGGAAAGGGAGATATAAACAACATGAAACTCTTATTGATGTATTACGGAAAGTAGGTTCAGTAATTTCACATAAGTCTAACAAGATATAGAATAATTATATTCTTCACTTGTTGGAAATTCTGAAGCGAAAATCAATAGCACTTCGATAGTTAAATTGTAAGACGTTGCGATGTAATACAGAAATTAAAACTTACATACTAACGAATAATTAATCAGCAGTTAAGAGTGTTTGAATAAAATTTTTTTCTGTACAAATGTACTACAATTTTAATGTATGTGGCTGTACCGTAAGGCAATAAATTCCACTATTATTGTTCATATTTTTCTTCTCGAAACTTAGACAACTCTGAGCGAAATATTAAATAATTAAATGCACCGACTTAAGTCCAGCCTTATGAAAATATCATTGCTTTTCTATTCCGCCAAGAACGGTTTTTAACAACTTAACTAAGGCTCCTTTCACACGTCATGGGTTTAAACTGGCCGATAGGTTTCCGTCCGGGAGTATGAGAAGTTTCAGAGCTCCGGTTTTGGTCCGGTTTCAGCCAAGGTCAAGGTTAGATCACGACAAAAAAAATGGGGGAAAATTTATTTTAGTATCCTTTTCTGAAGGTATAGACATATGTATCTGAATTTTTAAAAATGTAACAGTCACGTTTATCTCGCTTTTTATATAACAACACGAAATGATAGGATCACGATAATGATTCTAACACATAGCCCGTTCAGGATAAGGCGAGCAGTGCATAAAGTTTTCTTTCAGCCATTTTGCTGCCATCTTTACTATTTTTAATACGAAAACTTCCATGTAGCTAGAAACCAGTGTAAATGTTTCAACACTCTCAAAAGTTAACATATATTGGCCCAATAAAACAAATTTTTAATTAATTAGAAGTTGTGCTGAGTGCTCAGTTTCTAGTGAACCGGCTATAGGTGAAATATCAGCCAGTAGACTTAACTTTAATTCTATGACTTGTCTTTAGAGGTTATGGTGAGGCGCAATACGCGTACTCGAGTCGCCCTTAGCGTTTTGGCTTTCCTCAGCTTCTGAATAGAAATGTACTTTTCGTACTTTGAGCCACCTTGAAAAATTAAGTACCTTATTTACAAGCTGATAACACAACATATTTTCTCACATAGGCAGTTCGAGATAAAGTGAGCACTCAAAAAAGCTCTGCTAAAGTCCTATTTTCAGCCAATTCGTATTTTTCCGCACGTAACGACTAGCGACGGTAAATATCTGACCTCTCCGGACACGTCACTTGATGTTTGTGCGGGTGAGATTAATTCTGTAGCCGGTATGGATTAACAAAACTGAATTTAAAAAATTTATTAATTTAATAAATTACAGTTATGTCGATTTCGGTTGATTTTTTCTGTATTGTTGTATTTAAATAGGAAAACACACGGAACTATATAGCGTAATTTCGCTACCAACCATACAAACAGAAAGGGGAATATAGTTAATGTTGAATTATATGCAGTAACGAACGGCTAGTGATATTTTTCAACGGTTAAAATTTTAGTGTCACTTTATCCCGAATGACCTATATCAAGTATACGACATTTTTATGCATAAACTGTAAGATTCCAGTAAAACCAAAGACGTACAAATTATTGGTTTTTTAAGTCGTAACATTTGTTTTAGAGTATAAACCGAAAATTGTGTCAAGATAGAATACGATCTTTAACATTTCTGCACTAAAGCGCTTTATATGTTAAAGTCAATTTGTAAACAGTGAGAAAAAAATAGTATACTAATGTTTTTCTCTCGCTGTTAACAAATTGCATAAGAAGTAATGCAGACTTAGAGCAAAAATTGGTTCTATTTGAATACGTTTTTTATTTACACTTTAAAACCAATGTTACAACATAAAAACCAAGAATTTTACATCCTGAATATAATGGAAACTTAAGTTTTATAATATTTTCTGAGATTTTTTTAAAATTATCATAGCACTGAGATTTCACAAATAAGAAGTAATCCCCCATTCCGCTTCCTTCCACTTCGTTTGAAAAAAAGTCGTTATTCAAACTGAGAACTCCGTAATACAGAAATATCGAAGATCATGAAACACACTCTAAACTTGTTTGAACAAAATCTCTAGCAGAAGTTGCTTGACATGTGCAACAGGTGTGTGAACAACCGTTTAAAAACTTTTGTCAGTATACTCGCCGGATGAAACTTCACAAAACACACACTTACCAAAGCATATGGAAAAGGCCAGTAAAAGTTTTGTCATTCCCAGCATCTCGGCGAATCTCTTGTTCATAAAACAACTAAACGTATGTTGCCTTCAATTCAAGCTTGTTCCCTTACCAGAGTGAATATAAGCACGAACAAACAATTAAACCACTGTTATCATCGTTCTTATCCCATGTTATCAGAAAGATTTCAAATAAACTACAGTTATGAAGAAATCTTGAGATATGGCTCGTGAAGTTAAATTGTTTGCCCAGACTATTTTTTTTTTCGAATACCTCAGCATAAATCTGATCAATAATATATATGTAGTTGATAAAACGAAAACAATACTTTAATTCCAGAAAAGTAGCATTTCTCTCATCAGACGAAGAGTTCTAATTACGAAGAAAATTTATGTGAAAGTAACAAGCAAAAATATACACTATAACAACACTAAAAAGAAAGCGACTAGGTATTTATATACATTCCACGTTAAATCTGAATTAGTAAATATTCAATATTTCACCCTGATGGATGGAGCAGTTTCAACAATTTTTATCAGTGAAAGTAGTCACTGTTTAATAAGTAAATATTCACTAATTTCCTTTAAGAGTGCCAACATCTCACAAGTGAATCAGTGAATTTTCACATTTTTTCAGTTGTTTTCAAAGAACAGTTTTCACTTATTGAATTAGTGAAAAATTACTGGAAAATCTGTGAACACTCACTAGTTAACTTGTGGAATATTTGCACTCTTTATCGGAATCAGTGAATAGTCACCAATTTCACAGTGGTTTCTCAACTATTCAATTTGTTGAAACTGTTCCATCCATCAGCGGAATCAGAGAATATTCACTAATTCAGAAATAGAGTGTCCATGAACAAACTTTATCCTATTCTGGAATTTAAAATTTTTCGTATTTCATTGCCATGCTGCCACGATACCTTGACTCCTTGAGTTACGGCAAAATCTTTCAACGCCTAAGATGTTCAGTACTGCACGAAACATGCCTGACTGACTTTTCCTCACTTTAAGGAAATACACACACATGAAAATGAACTCATTATTTTCGTTGCAAAGCACAAATGGTTACGTGATGTAGTGTACGACATACGTTTTCAATTTTGATTTTAGTACACAGTGAATGCTACAAGATTAACTTCAATACAAATATTCCAAATTACAAAAAAAAAAAAAAAAACTATTACAAATTCTAACTGAGCCAATAATATATAGATCAAGTTGGACAAATCTGAAACAGTTCAAGGTTACAGGAATTGTCGTGAACAATGAAGTTCATGAATTCAACAGATACATAATGCTCAAACAACATTGATGAAAATAAAATTTTATTTTCTAATATAAATTCAATGTCTCTATTTGAGTTATGTTCCAATAAATCAAGCAAAAACGTATGCTTCTCAGTTACGGAGAATATTGAACGGAAATGTGTTTAAAGAAACAGAATAACAATTGTTAAAATACCGGAATAGTATAAAAATATTTTATATATAGACAGTTAGAAAATTTTATTTCATTGCAAAATTATATTAACGTACACCACCGAAAATCACAAGTCCTTTAGAGTATACAGCTCTGCAGCGTGAGTCTTTGTTAAGATTGTATGGCCAATTGAAATCACACTTTTTCAAAGTCAATATGGGAAAACTTAGAAAACAACATTCATTGATAATGATTGTACCAACTTTATAAGCAAAAATTTTCCCCGCATGACCTCTTGCGCCGCAGTTAATAGTGCGACATTTCAGCGTCAGAGTTTGTTCTTCAGAAGTACGTTACAAGAGAAACTTTTTTTTCTCAGAAAGTTGGCAAATTGTGTTCAAGAAATGTACATTTTTATAAGATTTTTGAATGTTTGTTGCAATGAGAGTTTACAATGAGAACTTATTGGTTTGTGGACGTACGCCAGTGTTCATATTTTGCTGATCAAACTTGTGTTGAATGACAGAAGTACAAAAACAACAAAAAAATCTGACATAAAAAACACCCAAAAAAACAGAGAAAAAAAGCATTCCGAGAGGAATTGTGCCAGTTTTTTTTAATTATACAAAGAATTATAAGGGTAAAATGCTTTGTATAATTAAAAATCAACCGACAGAATTCCTCTAGAATTACTTTCTTCTCTGTTATTTGTGTGTGTTTTATGTATGTTTTTTTTTTTTTTTTTTTTTTTTTTTTTTTTTTTTTTTTTTTTTTTTTTTTTTTTTTTTTTTTTTTTTTTTTTTTTTTTTTTTTTTTTTTTTTTTTTTTTTTTTTTTTTTTTTTTTTTTTGTTATTTTTGCACTTTTGCCATTCAACACAAGTTTGATCAGCAAAACATGAACACTGGCGTATGTCCACAAACCAATAAATTTTAATTACATTTTTGTAAACTAATGCCTTGATCGCTGAATAATGTACCACGCCCTCTTAAGGGCTTGGGCCCGAGTTTCTCGGCTTACGAGATAATTATGTTTTTTTAAGGCATATGGGAGTGAATATCGTAATATGACTTCGTAACTTTGTTGAAAATTGGTTTTACAATGCAATGTAATTTTTCGAGACAAACTGTATGATGAGTATGGCTAATTTATCAATTAAAAATTTCTTTAATTAACTAATTAGCAACTATTTTGCAGTATTCTGACTCGACAAAATTATATAAAATCAAAAAATATATTTTTGTATTTCTAAAAAATTGTTGATAAATTTTTTTTTTCATTTCAAAATTTAGCACTTTTTATTTTAAAAAAGTAGTATTTTATTTTTTGGTTACATATAAGTCAAATCATAGCCTACAACATTGTTATACACTGTGAATTTTTTTCGGTTTGGGATGTCAGTTGGTTTTAGTGGCGTATGTAAAACCGTGAAGTGCAAATTTTGACGTAAAAACTATGATATATACAAAAATTTCCTAAGAAGAAGATGTAGTCACAATTTATGTGTAAAGTAAGAAAAAAATATCTGGTACAAATATAAAAATAAATAAAGACGTTGAAAACTGAGGTTAACCATCAACATTAAGGGCACTGCCTAGTTCGAAGTCCTGGCTAGAGCAAATATAGATGGAATGTTAAATTAAATTCTATGTGACTCAGCACATCTCGACCCTATATTTATTCTCCCCACTGAATTATTTGCTCATCTTGGTGAGGTTCATATTCTGACAGTATCTTACAGATTTGTTATTTAACACCCTGAGAACTATGAACAAATAATTATTTAATGAAATACCATTCGAAAACATTTTCTTATGGTTTATTTCCCTACATATTTAGTCATATAGAAATATTTTGCTTTTCTCGATGCGGAAAATGTTTTTTTTTAATTCCGAAATCTACTTTAAATTAAAATGACTGAGCACCACCTAATTTAACATGTATATATCTATCATTGCTGATCTAAGGGTTTTCTCGGAGATCTCCCGTTTCCACCGTCCCTTCATTCCGGTGCTGCTCCATACATGTCACACTTCACCCGTGCTAAAGACCTAGATGTTAAGTGCTGACCGAAATATTTTCACTTCATTCTACTTCACTTCTATCCTTGCTCGCGCCACGGCTAGGCAGCGCCTGTATTCAGGAAACCCTGACTGTTTATTATCACGTTCTTTGTAGAACCTTTTATGTGAAGGAGTGATGTTTGCAAGTCAAAATACTAACTTCATTTCGAAACTTGTAGAATGCGTACCATGTTTTATTTTTATTACGGACAGGCCCGGCAACTTCGCGAGTTGAGAACAGGTTAGGTTTCAAACTCCTATACGCATTAATTACTTTCTCGATTGGATCCCTGGTAATTAAATTCTTCCTTGAGGACTGTGAACCAATGAGTGAGTGAGATATTTTGGTCAGCGCTTAACAGCGAGGTCTTGAGCGCTGGTGAGGGATGACATGATGTGACTATGGAGTAGCGCCGGAATGAAGGGCGGGGGAAACGGGAGATCCCCGAGAAAATCCGCCGACCAGCGACGGCACGATTCCCACATGCGAAAATCCGAGGACCGACCCAGCCGGGAATCGAACCCGGATCGCCTTGGTGGGAGGCAAGAGGCCTGACCTCTCGGCCACCGCGGCCTCCTCTGTGAACCAATAGCAGACCTGCATGTAAACACTCACAGACCTTGTCACATGTACAACTGTCCACTCGCTGGAGCAACATACAATATACAAGTGTACACAGGACTGTGGAGTCCAGCCTGTTGGTCCTTGAACCAATGATATTTCCTGGTCTCTAAGAACTATAGTCTAATTTCGAATCCCAATTTTTTTTCCTGAATTGTGTCGGATACAGGTATTTTTTAATGAGAAGTATGCCTTAGGTGCATACACCCATACTCCAAACAAAAAAAAATTGGTGGTCAGGAGGGGAGGGGGGGGGCTCTCCCCCGGAAAATTTGTTGACGTTGAACTGTTCAATTTTGCAATTTACTAAGTTTCTTAATCAAAACATTGAATATACCACTTTAAGGAGGCTCCCTACCCCACGCTTCAAACGCGTCGCAGTGTGTTCGTAAACGAGGTTTTTTCTACGAAACAATTCCATGTTTGCCCATTGTGCCAACGTACGAAAAGAAAACAAACATCAGACAAGGTCGGAACCTCATTGTTAAGACGCCACGCTCATTAAAATACACTGTTTCTAAGCCCTCCAACATGGCTAAAAACGGCCTTTTTAGACTTCCTTACTTCAAAATGTACTAACAGCATGTACGTCAAACTCAGATTGCGACCTACACTGAACTTAGTTGCAGATTTTACTCCAATAAAATTATATGGTCGCCGCTTAGTGTCCCATATTAAAAAAAAAAAAAAAACTTCGGCGGGAAGCTTGCACGCTAGTTCAGCGCTTGGCTCGTTGAGGCGACGTCGCATTTGATGCGTGTTTCAAGGTCGACCTTACTGCTCCATTGCTTTTGAACCTCTCACACACCGCTATGCGGTGCCCTTAAGAAACAGTAATATCTGGCAACACCGCAGTCTGCGCCTGGTTGGCGACGGTGCTGCGCCGCGGTGGTCGCGTTGCCAAACAATGCCGTCTCTCGCCTTCGTTCTCGTGTTACCGACGACCGGTATCGTGTTGCGACAAAAATGGCGCTACGACCCGCACTCCCTCCCCTTAATACCTCCCCTCCCTCGCCGAAGTGGTGCACACATACCGCGACAAAAGAATAACGCGCGATCTTCCACGTGTGTGTTGCTCTCTGCCCTTTCTTCCTTCCCCGGCTTGCTTTAGCCCGTTCATCCTCGTTGTTCTACCGACCGTCAAGTGTTCCTTTTGTTTTAGTTTCTTTTTTTTTTTTTGTCAACCCCCACCTCACCCCCAGCCAGTACCGAACCACCATGACCACGATCTTGCTGCAGTACAGCAGTCTCGTGTCGGGTTACTAGTTCCCACCCACCGCTTCCTGCCGGTGCCGTGTGATTTTGGTTGCCTACATACAAGGCTGTTGAGCTGGGTTGCAGCGAGATTAAAGACAGTGTTGCCAGATATGTTCTTTGACAGAACTGTGCAATGGAAGTGCTTGACTGGATTTGGTTTCTTGGACATACTTCACTGCGATATAGATGACTGTCAGAAAATTATATCTAAGCAGAGTATACTTTAGTCAACAGGATACATACACAACATAAAATTCCACAAATGGAATCGGGTCAAATAAGACAAGGACAAACAGATAAGAAATATAAATGATAAAAGTCAAAAGTCAAAAGAAAAACCCAAGACATCGCCAACCAGACAACCCAGGTTTCGGGTCTGCTTTGACAAAGGAGGAAAAAATGTACTATAACCCACAGTAAAAATATACATACATTACATACATTATTTTTCTGTATGTCCCTTTTTGCCACATTAGAGCTCAAACCTTGGTGGTTTCTTGGGTTTTTCTTTAAAATTTTAATTTTTATAATTTTTATTTCTTATCTGTTTATCCCTGTTTTATATTACTCGATTCCATTTATGGAATTTTATGTTGTATATGTATCCTGTTGACGAAAGCAAGGCGTGAAGTAAAGAGCATGTTTTTTTTGTATAGGTAGTTAGCGATAAAGTGAGCAAATTTTACGACCTCCTTGTCTACAAAAATAACTAAAAATAATTAATAGTTTGAGCTTGAACGTCAAATTTTGAGTACAGTACTGTACGTTCTGAGCTCCTTTGTTTACACTAAAATATGGCAGGAATCTTTAAATTTTGTGAAAGAAGAAAGTAACAAAGGCCTCACAAGTGCTCACTTTATCGTGAATCACCTATAGAAAATATTGTTATTTCTTCAGAACACATTGTTGTAGGAACAGCCCAGACAGCACCACAGAATAAATAAGTAATAACAGAAACGGCAAGACGTGATTCTAAATTATTTGTTTTCTCTTTGGATTGCCATGGTGTCTGAGTTCGTAGATATTTAGTTACAGGGGTGTCATTTAGGGGAGGCAGGGGGCGGCAAACGCCTCCCCCCCCCCTTGATTTAGAAGTAAAAGTGTATAAATGTTTTGTGCATTTTGTTTTTTAAATAATACTAACGTAAGCACATAAAACTGAAGTTTTATTATTAAAGCTTCTAAGTTACACATTCTCGATTAATTTAAAAAAAAAAAAAAAAGATGCAACACGGTCACTGTAGCCAAAAAAATTTTTGTCACCTCCCCCCCCCCCTCTTCCCCAAGAAAAACCTGAAATCTTGAAATTACGCCACTGTTTGGTTAGACTACAGTTTAGTAGGAGCTTTTTATTATCTCTGAGTAAATTGACACATAAGTAACATCACATTTACCATTTCTAAACGTATAAATAGGTTTAAAACAAATTAAAGTATTTCTTGAAGTATAAGCGGTTATTTGAACCAATTTCTCAAATTCGATGTGGCGTTGTTTATCTTCTTGTACGCCCCGAGGACATGTACAATAATAATCGTTAAAAAGCTCCATTATGTACATTTATCTATTATCTCACGTTGAGCCTCAAATCGTCATGTTTACCAATTTTTAAATATTTTGTTAATATACAACCTAATTACAGTATCATAAGTGGTTATATAAACAAGTTATTCGTATCCACGTGGCATTGTTTGTATTCATGTCCGCCATGAGAGCTGGTACGATAACAACAATGGAAAAACTTACCTTGTCGCTTCTGTTAGTACTAATTTACTATGTGACAGTGCCGACAGTAAACTAGTACAGTTGTCCCCATGTACAGATGAATAGTACGTACAACAATAGTTTTCTTTCAGTGTGAAACCCTGACTTTGACTTTTTTTTTCCATCTCCGTCTTTCGTGTATGAACTTGTGCCATTGTTGCCCTTGGTCGTGTTCCCGTTTTTCTTGTTCCCAGCCTCCGGGGTCCAAATAACATCTCGACGCACGGCGCATGCGCGCAGGACTTGATCTTCGCTGCCTCTCCTCGCCGTGGCTTATGAAGAAATGTTTCTGCGGCGACAGGTTCAACAGCCTTTACCCCCTCACTCCCCCCACCCACCTCCCATCGCCTTCTTGCCATCATTCTTAGCCTGCGCAGGGTTGTCCACCTACGTGGGAAAAACCACACGAGAGTTAGCTACTTCTGACACTACACGTATAACCACGAGTTTGTGGCAAACATATATTTGCACTATTCCGTTTCAATTCCTTATGTGCACAACTGTACCTCTGCTTCATGGTAACTGATTGGTAGAGTCCACGATTTATTGCGAAAAGAATCCTGCAACAGTTTGTTTCAATGCCTTATGTACACATATACAGCCCTGCTTCATTGTCAGTGATTGGCTGTTTTTAACTATCAGCGTCTAGGGTTCCAACCACAAATCACAGACGTGCAGTGTCGCAGTAACCTTGTTCCTGTTGGCACAGTTAAATGAGCCACGTCTGTGCAATAATAGGGCTAGGAATATTTCGTGAGTTCAACGGTCAACATGCTAGAATCCATTATCCTGTGTATACCGAAGTCCTGCCATTTGTCCATTACCTGCTACTCATTCAGACAGCTGACAAGGAACTAATAGACAAGGCTTGAGTATGCATAGGACATTGGATTCTAGCATGTTGGTCGTTGAACTCGTGAATTTTTCCTAGCCCTAGCAATAATACATTCTGCCAATAACCACGAAGCAGCATGATATGGTTGCAGATCTTTGACCTGTGGAAATGCAAACTGTTCCAGCATGTCAACAGTCGAGGTTATGGAAGCTTCGGTAAAGAACAAGGCCCCAGCCACACGGTTGTGAAGCTGACAACACGTTCACCTTCCGACTGTCTCGCACGAATTTTAATTATATTTTCAAAATTAATTTATTATCAATAAATGATTTCTGCTAGTTTATTCTCACATCAGTATATCGTTCTCAACCTTGTGCGATTAGGCGACTTTAATGTAGCGCGGTTTCGCTGTTTGCAGACGAATCACAGACGAACAGTTGTGCCTCACCTGGATTATCATTGGCACAGTCAAATAGAGGCCCACCAGTAAAGAAACAAAACTTTTAGTAATGAATACATTACATTAAGGGCACATTCTACAGGATTTTTCAACGTTATACTTTTATTTTTATATTTGTATCAGATACGTTTTTTTTTATTATTTTAGACGTAAATTGTGACTAAGGTTTGCTACTATGGCTTTTTTTTCCTTTGTAGATTTTGCGTAATTACTCGTTTTGTCAAAATTTGCATTTTACGGTTTTATTTACGGCACTAAAACCAACTGACATACCAAACTGAAACTAATTTACAGCGAGTAACGATGCTGCAGGCGACATTGCATCCTACATAAAACATAAAAGAAAAGTTGACATTTGAAATTAAAATTTTAAATAATCCCAAACCAATTATAAAAACATATATTTTTTTTTATTTTTTGTTTTATTTAGGAGACATTGTAGCCTACAACATCGTTATTCACTGTACTTTTTTTTTTCAGTTTAGTTTGTCAGTTTTATTGGTACAAATATAAGAATTAAATTATGACGATGAAAATTGCTGTAGTCCACGCCTAGAAAACATTTCCCGCGACAAATCAGGAACCTCATTAATACAAACCCTGTTAATACAAAGTTCTCATTAATACAAATAATTTTTATTCCCTTTGGAATGGGAGAAGAAATGAAATAATTACTTGAATGTTCAATAAAAATTTTGTTTATGCGTTAAACCATGCAATATCAAATTCTCAAGTAAAATAAAGTCATTGTGGTTAAGACCATTTGATTTGTGGGTACAAACAGAGTGACCAAAATTTTAGAAACATTTTAAGGGTTTAGTGAACACCACAAACCACATTATTACAAACTGCCGAAATTTTGTTGCCCAGGTATGAAGAGTTTGGCGCTGGGGAAATTACCGCCCACTTTCACTGCGTGTCGGGCCAATTATCGATTGTGTAAACGGTTACAGGCAAGCGTGTTTCGGCGAGCAAGAAGCGAGCGATAGAGAAAGGGAGATAAAGAAAAGAGAAGTTAGACATCCCGATGTTGCGGTAACAACAGAAGGGCAGCCTTGGGCAACGCAC
This sequence comes from Medauroidea extradentata, assembly GCA_003012365.1. Lineage (NCBI taxonomy): Eukaryota > Metazoa > Arthropoda > Insecta > Phasmatodea > Phasmatidae > Medauroidea > Medauroidea extradentata. The sequence continues at coordinate 139,862 of PNEQ01071062.1, forward strand.
TCGCATACACCGTCAAACAATCTACAGGATGGTCCAGAATGATACATACTGAAAAATGAATTGGAAGTTTTTTATGCACTCTTGCAAAAATTGTAAAATTTTCAAAGATTTTCTTTGTACTTTTACAAACACTTCTAAAAGTACAAAGATTCTCTTTGTGAAATCATTAGTTTATAAAGTTACAAAGGTAAGCTTTGTAATACTACAAAGGAATTCTTTGTATGTGTATACCGACAGTGCCTGCATCGTAAATTTTATTTGTAATATATGACAAGGCACTTCTTTGTATGTACACAAACTTTATTTAATGTTGAAAATTTTTTCTTGTAAAATAATTAGTTTATAATGTTTAAAGTATTTTGCTTGCAAAAAACTTAGAAAAACGTGTAGTCTACCAAAATCATAGGACCGTCGGAAATTACGTATATAGAGACCACAACCTCTGGACAGTTTTTTTCTGTAATAAAGTGAATGTTTATATTAATTGTGTGCTTTAAAAGAAAGAATTATTATTGAACAGTACATTGAATGTATACAAATAAATAGTCTCAGTTAGTATAGAAGTCGCAGTGGTCTAGGGGTTCTGGGTTCGATTCCCAGGTCTGGCTGGGTGTTAATTTGTGTTTGTCCGAATTGTCTCAAAAATTGTCTCGATACAAATTGTCTCTAACAAGTCACTGGGGTTACTCAAATAAAGTCACATTAAAGGGGGGGAATGTTTGGTGCAGTGATGATGCGGAAGCTTCCGTCTCGCCACTGCACCAAACATTTTCTATTAAAAAATGGGGCCTAAGGTGCGTAGATTCTAAGCGCGGGGTGAGTGTTTCGAAACTTGGCAACTTTTTTTTTATAAAATAATTTCATGTCAACATCTATTAATCACAAGTTATTTGATAAATATGTTCAGTGTTATTTATGTAGTACAATGAGAATTTAAATTAACTTGTTTCCTTATTGAAAGTACAGCTACAAGACTATTCCTTGTAATTTTACAAACATATATTTTGTATTTAATTGCAAGGACAACCATTATAGTTTTACAAGAAATTTCTTTGGCAACTGGTTTTCCAAAGATTTTCTTTGTAAAATTACAAAAAAATTTTTACACTGTACTCAGCAGCAGTGGAACTATAATACAGTAGTAATATGAGTTCGCGTTTGGTGCTGTGGCATTAGCTTATCACTAGGGCCACAATCTTCTCGCGAAAATGATTTTGCCCCAGTTTGTTTCAGTGCCTTACGTTCACATCTGTAGTTCTTCTGTTTCGTGGCTACTGGCAGAGCGTCTGTGTGACGTGGCGTCTCTCATTCCACTGTGCCATTGACAGTACGGTTACTGCAGTACCACGCGTCTGTGATTGGCGGGTAGATCCTCAAGACATGTGAGAGTTCAAACATCCAACCACTGACTATGAAGCAGAAATGCAGGTGGGCTCATAAGCCACAGAAACAAACTGTGGCAAAATTATTTTCGCAAACGTTCATGGCTGTACTTATCACTAGAGACCTGAAAAATTCGCGTTTTCTTTTAGGCACAAACTATAATTCCAGCAAATATAGGTCTGTATCACGTTCATAGTTGGTCGTTGACATACTCGACACTTCCTGGAAGTAGCTGAGCCAATAATAAAAATTTGGCTGAATACAGGCCCATATCACATTGTCAGCGAGCAGCTAATAAACAACTGCTGTCTGCACGATTTCACATATATTCTTGGAGGCTAACCTACGGCTCAGTGAACACGCGAATTTTTCCCGTCTCTACTTATCACCAAGGCGACCGCGTTCGATCTTCGAAATACGAATTTTATGCGCGAGGGTTACGTGGCAGACGTTGCCATTGGCTGACGGGATTTCTCGGTGTAATCCCGTTTCCTCCACCCTTCTCAATCTGACGCTTCTCCACCGTAAGGATTCCTCCCTTTCACGTCAACCTCCGAGGTTCGACTAACGCCCATACAAACGCTTAACTCAGAAGTCTGTCCAAGCCGGGTTGTTACTTTCTGACCGGCTGCAGGGGCGTTTTGTCAGGTTTTTTTTTTTTTTTTTGGTTGGGGGTAAACAATTTTTTTTTTTTTGGTTGCAGTGACCTTGGTGCATCATTTTTATTAATTAAGCATGTGTAAAATTAGACACTTTAATAACTAAACTTCAGTTTTATGTCCTAATGCCCAATACCAAAACACACAAAAATGATTTCATACACGTTTCCTTCTAAATACAGGGGAGCATTTGCTCCCCCCCCTTGAACCCCTTAAATGACGACCCTGCCCTAGTGACTGCCCCATTATTATTAGTAGGTACTATTACCAGCGGCGGCTCGTGGGTTGTTGCCAGGTGGGGCTGCAGATAGTT
>PNEQ01071062.1:142316-168574 GCA_003012365.1 Medauroidea extradentata
ACTGTACACTCTTGATGAACGCGCCGTAGACCAACGACCATGAAATATTTGCCGGCTACTAGATGTGTTGTGACCACTCAGTAGTAAGGGGCACCTGCACATCAGCGTGTCAGTGGCTGTAGAGTCAACCAGCGCACAACCCTGTACAGCTCTTGGCAACTGCAGCCCTACCTGGCAACAACCCACGAGCCGCCACTGCCCTATTACTTTTCAAATCGTAACACTAAGCAAGTTCCCAAAACTAATCAACCAGCATTTCAGTTCGACAAAACAACTGTACGCACGCAACAAACATTCCAAGGTTTTGGTCCAACCTAGGGAAAGTAATGTTTCTTGAGTTCAACGACCTACATGATAAAATCCACAGTACTGTTTATAATCAAGCCTCGAACATTAGTACATTATCTGCTACTCACAGGAACTGAAGACAATGACCGAATATACGGGACATGAGTATGCATAGATCAGTTTATTCTTAAGTCCGGAATGCACTTAATTCTCTACTGAATACCTTACTTAATTCTGTTCAAAAATGTCGACGGAGATTTCATCACAGAATTCTGTAGCAGTACGTCTGTGTTGTGAACACATTATCACTAGAGGTACGCCAATTTCGCGGATACATCTGGCAGCAGCCTAGACTTGTCAGTCCTATACACCCACTGGCCACAATCGATTATCTATTGGCTTATAACCGTACAAGCAGGTAGCAAGCGATAGCACTTCGCATTATTTCCTTATTTACTACTGGCTTGCAGTAGTCAAACGCGTTTCGTAACAGCCACCAGCAAGTCACAGACATGACAGTGAGGTACACATAATTGGCGTTCAACCTGGCCTGGAATGTATCTGCGAAATTTACGTATCTCTAATTATCACTGTTTACTTCTATGTTTCGGTACGTCAAGGAGAAAAATATGTTTGTGATGTTGGTTGTTATGTTCCGTGAATTACATCAATAAAATTGTCGAAAACTATTCCATAACAAGACTTGCAAGCGGCCATGTGTTCAGTAGGAAACAGGTATTTTATTTATACTTGAAGCATGTTGGCAACCCTACTTGTTACTTCACATGCGCGGTGGCAGGAACTGTAGGCCTACATTGCGCATACGTATGAACATACACTACGATGACTGCCTCTAGCTATGAAATTAAGTACGAAATTCTGTCTGTAACCAGCACAGTGGCTGCACACACTGTCGCAGTGCTACTTGTACTTAATTATATATGGAATTTGGTACTGAATTATGGACAGTTTGTACCGGGCTTAACACGCGGGTCGTTTAATTCGTGACATATTATTTTCTCGTAAGGACACTGATTTTTGGTGAAAAAGAATTTTGCATCAACGTGTCTCCACGTTTTATGTCCACATCTGCAGTTCACAGCGTCTCTGTGAGATCAACTCGCCAATTACAAATGCGTAGGGACCCCTGTTTTTCGCGAAAAGAAATTTGCCTCACTTTGTGTCGGTGACTTGTGTGCACGTCTGCAGACTTGCTTCACGGTCGGAGATAGGATGTTTTGACATTCGTGTGTCGTGGGGTTTTACACGCAAATCACAGACGTGTGGTGTTACAGTAACCTTATTGTGACTGGTACAGTCAAATGAGAAACGTCACAGTTCAAAGGCACGCTGCCAATATCTATGAAGCAGAACTGCAGACGTGCACATAAGGCACTGGAACAAAGTGGGGCAAAATTCTTTTCGCGAAAAACAAGGGTCCCTACAAATGCGTTGTGTCGCAGTAACATTTCTTTTGATTGGCTCAGTAAAATGAACGACGCCTCTGCCCATATATACACACTGCCAATAACCATGCAGCACAGATACAGATGCGCACGAAAGATAATACAGCAAGTTGGTGCAAAATTATATTCATTAAAAATGATTGGTCGTAGGTATATCTTATTCTAGACCTGATGCAATGTTGTCTATTCCTAGAAAAAAATGGACATGTGGATGCTAAGCACTTGATTCGGATACGTGTACGCCACCACGCCTGTTATTTCCCGTAGGAGTACATGAACTATTCAGCGAAATGTCACGCTTACGTTAAGTTACAGAAGCCATTTGGCGTATCCCACTGAAAGTAAAAAAAAATAGCTGTTTTGGACATACGATATACGTCTTTAATTTAAAAATAATAATACTCTTAGCTCCACTTTAAATTATTTTGTGTCTTGAAACAGCAAACGACATCTAAAACAACCCAATACACACTACGTTTTGTACAAAGTGATCCTTAATTGTGATAGTGTTGTTAAAATAATGTCTAAAAATAGTCTGTACTTGGATATATCAGAAAGTGTGTGAGCGATTTTGGTCAGCATTCAACATCGAGGTCTTTGACGTTGGTAAGGGGTGACATAAGGTGAGTGTAGAGCGGCGCCGGAATGAAGGGGCGGGGGAACGGGAGATCCCCGAGAAAACCCGCCGACCAGCGGCACGATTCCCACGTGCGAAAATCCGGGGACCGACCCCGCCGGGAATCGAACCCGGATCGCTTTGGTGGAAGGCAAATGGTCTGACCATTCGGCCACCGCGGCCCCGGTATATCTGAAATGTTGTGACGCAACCTTCCAAGGAATTTTAAGTTTATTCAGTTCTGGAGTAAATTAGTTTTAGTTGCCTTCAATACCATAATGTCAGTTTTTATGAACTCGGAAGTCGCTCGGAAACTGTGATTAGTAAATGATAACGTAGTCTGTAATAGAACTGCCCACTTGCTCCCATTGTGTTAATTAATTAATTCAATACGATGAACTTGTAAGTATATATTGTATATCCTACAGTACGTTTAAACGTGTTAATAATCAAACGCGCATATATATATATATATATATATATATATATATATATATATATATATATATATATATATATATAAACAACACACGAATATACATAAATGTGTGTTACCGGACATAAAAAACATTGCTATTACGTGTATACGTTTATACATAGGCTAGAAATGCATACACTTTACATTACATACGTAGGACAAATTTAGTTAATTTGGCAGAAGTAATAATGTTTTTGTTTTTCAAAGATTTGTTTTACGTAGGCTACAGTGGTTTTAGAAACATTTTCTCGTTCGGTCAGACAATAGCACTAACAGATACGGTAAACATATTTCAGTAAGGAAAATACATTAAGCCGCTAAATATACGTCAAATAACACAGCAGTGCCAAATTATCAGTACTGCCAAATTAACCAAATTTTCCCCAACATATAGAAATACACTCGTTCATAATTATACAACCATTTATCGTTTAAAACTTTTTATCAACATGCAAACCTTTATAGACGTAAGAAAAAGTCTTACTTCCATGGGCGATACCGGATTTGAACCAGTTACACCACGCTGCGCCCAGTTCTAGTGATTTCGTCACCAGGACAGCTGCTTGTCGTCAAGAAAACCACGTCTGGTCTAAAAATAATGCTTGCTTTGCGCGTGTCGCTAGAGGCGATTTCTCTCGAGACCTTGCCATTTGAATTGTCTTGTGGCACAGTGGGCGTTCCGTAATTCACGAGTTTCACGCGAGGATAATTCCCTCGGAAAGCATTATTTCTCAAGCGGCCATGATGTCACCAAGAAAAGGAACTTGTGTATCCTATTCACCGGTTGAACCCAAGTCCAAAAATATCCTTGCGCAACGGACAGAGACTGACGTCGCTCGTTTTGTATTAATTAAGATACTTTACATTATTTAGATAAAATTGGCTTGTGAAGCTAAAAATGCTGATTTTATGAACTGGTTTTTTCTTCGATTTCCGAAAATAACTTTCAAAAGCATTTCGTTAATGTTCAAGTTAAATTATTGACAAATCCATGTTACACACTCTACCATATCATTGTCTACAGTACACAACTTTGACTGTAGAAATTAAATTAAACTAATCCAAAACTGCGATGGTCTTACTTCAGCACAACATTACTGCAACAGAGTATGACTTTAAAAACTGCGGGTTGTGTTTTCCGTTACAGATATATTTAATTAAAATATAGAGCGTTTAAATAATCGTACAAGAGTAAATTAGATAGCAATATAAACTTCTGAAAAATTTTCCCGTAAAGGAGAGTTTTAAAAGTGACGGTTCCTTTATAGGTTGACGATCTCAGTATTACCAATAATTTTGTACAGAAATCAAATTTTACTCCACGTAGTTTCCGTAATTTGCCAAAAACCTTCTTTAAAGTTCAATTTTAAAGAGTGACTTTCTCCCTAAAGAATTGCAGTAGGCAAAAATTTTATTCTAAAACAATAGCTCATTTTAAATAAGGAATCATCTCCTAAATTTTGTAACATAAGTTAGGAAACACCTGTATTTAGTTTTGTTACTGTTTGTCACATTCTGACAAATTTACATGTTTTATTAATTAATCTGTGGAAAGGGAATATTTCACGAGCTCAATTACGTGCATATTAGAATCCAATGTCCTATACATACAGAAACCCCCACTATTTGTCCACTAGCTGCTACTCAATGGAACAACAGACAATGAACTAGTAGGCGGGGCTTGAATATTGGACATTAGATTCTAACATATGATTCTTCCTTTCCCTAAGTATATGTTACATACGTATATTCTGGCTGCATTTATAGCTAGAATATGTTTTTTTTGTTCGTGTTGTCTCGATTGGTAAAGACCCATAAATTTCTCGAATTAATCTGGAAAGATGTTAGATTCCAAACTCCTGTGCACGCAGATTACTTTCGCAATGGACGACTTGAAGTACACGCCCCCTGACGTCACCGCAGGGGAAAAGTACTGTGGGAAACAAAGCTTGTTTACAAACATGCTGATTTGTTAGTTGGTAATTGCAAAGCAAAAGTGTTGGCCATTCATAGATTTGCACGCAAGGGTAAAAAATATTAGTTTCAATTTCATGGTTAAGATACGCAAATACATAAGATTGATGTTTACCTGAAAAAAAAAAACGGCAAATGCCAAACAAGTAATAAATTTTCTTGACGTACCTTTCATCCGGGACATGTGAAGCCAAACAGCTAAATGAAGGTTACGTTCGGCTGCGGTATCCATGGAGATAGGAATTGTATCATACACCTGACTGAAGCTCCGCCTCTTTCAAGTCGTCCATTGGGTCACTGCTACTGGAAATTCTTCCTTGAGGACTGTGAACCAATAGCAGACGTGCATGTAAACACTCACAGACTGCCGCACTACCTTGTCACACATACAACTATCCACTCACTGTAGCAACAGACAATATACAAGTATCTGAAGACATAGTGCACAGGACTGTGGAGTCCACCCGGCTGGTCCTTGAACCTGCGAAATTTTCGGGTCTCCATCGATTGGTTTTCAGGGCACAATATAGTCACAGACTAAATGGTAATGCAGACGTGACACGGCGTGCGGCGGATCGTTTGATACGGGCGAGCTTCACCGCTGATTGGCTGCCTGAGACCGTTGATACCAGCCCCGTGTCTGTTTGGTTCCTGCATGTTACCGCAGGTCTCCAATTGGCCTGGGTTTCGGCCAGCAGAACAGCCGCCTTACTCTGATTGGCGATAGGCGTTTCCGCCATGTCGCTGACCAGCGAAAACATTTTGCTGGCGTGTGTGACTGAGTTCGGCCTCCTTCGGCCTATTTCACTTCTGTATTCCTACATATTCTGTGATATTGTACGCCCACGATATTCGCCTTGAGTCAATGTAAGTCTTTGCACGTGTGAGTGAGAGTGAGTGAGAGGTTTTGAAACAGCGCTTAACATACATGTCTTCAGCACTGGTGAGGGGTGGCATTAGGTGAGTATGGAGTAGCGCCGGAATGAAATGGCGGGGGAAACGGAAGATCCCCGAGAAAACCCGGTGACCAACGGCATCGTCCGGCACGGCTCCCACATGCTAAAATCCGGGAACCGACCCCGCCGGGAATCGAACCCGAATCGCCTTGGTGGTAGGCGAGAGGTCTGACCCTTCGACCACTTTGCACGTGCGAGTCCTAGGGCATCAGACGAGAGGAACGCGCTCGCAGGTTTTGTAGGACAAAGAGGGCATGGAGGAAGGGAACGAGAAAGGAAATAATGGTGCTTGTCGGCGGGCAAAGGCAAGGAATAAGAAGGAATCCCACGGATCGGGAGGAGAAAGACGGAAATGAGTGAAGAGCAATGAGGATCCCGAAGTCGCTTCAACGCGTTCCTGCCCCGGCCGTTGTGTCATAGAGGTCACGGGTGCAACACGGGCTTAAAGAGCCGGTTATAAAAAGGGGTACGGAAAAATACGATGTCGAGCTGACGACAGGAATCTCAAACGACAGTAAAATCTGAACTACTCATAAAAATTAGATGAGATTATTTTTGCAGAGTAGATATTTTATGAGCCGGCGTTTATTTATGTAGCACTGTGCTGTAACATGCTTTACTTTCGAGCAAAAAAATTAAAAATCTCTGCGCGATGGGTTTACGGACGTAAAAATTATTTTCAAATGAAAACGCGAGTATATTATTTAAATTCGGTAGTTATAGCGGTAAGATATTTTCGTAGTATTAAAAATTATAAAAAATAAAAGTTTTCCATTTTTATAGGTTTAGTGGTTTTTAGGCCTTATTTAAAAAAACTTTTTTTTTTTTTTTACTCGAAAGTAAAGCATATTACCGCAAAGTGCTACATAAAAACGTCCGCTGATAAAATATCAACTCGTCAAAAAATTCCAAAGAATTTTGATGAGTAGTTAAGATTTTATTGAAGATTGAGTATTTCAGTCGCCCACTCGACAGTTTACTTTTCCATGCCCTGTAAGTAGCCTGCTGAGCTATAGGCGGTTCGGGACAAACTGAGTACTCAAAAAAGCCCTGCTAAATTAATATTTTCAGCCGACTGGTATCGTTCTGCGCGTAACGGCTAACGACGGAAAATGTCTAGCCTCTCTGGACACGTCACTTGATGTTTGCGCGCGTAAGATAATTCTTGCAGTCGGTAGGAACCTATAGTTCGATAAAAAAAATGTTTGTTAATTATATGAAGGACAAATATGTGTAATTCAGTTGATTTTACTTCAGTGTTGTAGTATTTATATGGGAAAATACTCCAAACTACATTCGAAATTCGCTGCCCACCATACAAGGATTTAAGTAACTACGGTTAATGTTGAATAATGTGCAGTAACGGCTAGTGATTTTTTTCAAAGGTTAAATCTATAGTGCTCACTTTATTTCAAACTATTAAGTAGTTTTTACTCAGTCCGGTGACCAGATTTGCTCCTTACATAGAGGCACGATTATTTCACGTATTGATTCTAGGTCAGGTTGAACGTCAAGACACATGCAAAATTCGCGTAATCATTTAGTAGCAGACTAAACTTCACTTTCCTGTACATAACATAGCATAATCTGCGATTCAATTGGCTAGGAACTTTTATGTATTGTCATTGACGTGTGTTACGTCTTTACAGAGATTGGCCTCTCTATACCGTGTAAGCATTCTCCGCGGGAAGTCTCGACGATATCGGCCAGCGGGAGATGTCGAACGAGCCTATAGTCATTTGGAGTCTAGTCAGCTGTCACAAAATGACGCGAATTTTGCATATCTCTACTTATACTTAACTCCTCCTCCTGTGATGAGACGAGAGAGGTTTTAACACACATTTGACGACTGCAAGCCTGTTATAAATAAGGAAACAAGTCGTGGGGATATCGCGTGCTACACGTTTGTACTGTTAGAAGCCAATGGATATTCGGCTTCAGCCGGTACACGTATAGAACTGAGAAGTCTAAGCTGTTGCCAGATGAATACGCGAAATACTCGTGCCTCTATACATCATGTAAGTGTCTAGAAAGCCTGCAAGCGACATTACAGTACTCGCGTAAGCACTTACTCGATCAATTCCTCGCTACCATACTTTCAAGGATGGTAAGCGGCCGTCACCGGACAAAAGTCGTCGTGCGGCGTAACGGTACTCATATCAAGTGGAACAGAACGCAATGTGTTCAAAATGTTGAAGAAACAAGCACGGAAATTGGTTTATCAATCGGAAAATAAATGTTTGCGTTCCTATGCCATTCATCCGAGAGCGTTGAAACTTTGGTGGCTTTTTGTTATTATTTATTGTTTACTACGTCAGCTAATTTTTTTCAATACAAAATACACAACGGTTTCAGCTAATTACCTATGCAGAGAGATGATGGGTAGCAGGGGCGTCGCGTGGAGTGTTGCAAGGTGTGCGGTGCCCAGCAATGACTATACACAACACTGAGTTGTCTGATGAACCATTTGACTTGTATGGTCAGGAATACTCCACAGCCAGTAGCGTACAAGAGGCAAGGTACTTATAATATATACACCTTGGTCTCTGCAACAACACAACTGCTCAAAGAGTATAGTCGCTGCTAATACCGCACGCCTTGGAGCACAGCCACGCTACGCCACTGATGGCTAGACATGATGGTTAATCCCGGGACAATTTGACTGTTTGCTGTGTTTCAACGTGCGTTTAGCTTATGGAAAGATGACTGGCTTTCGTTTGTACGTGGAGCTGTTGCCCTATTTGACTGAGCCAATAAGAATCCCGCTATTGTGATCAGGGCCGTATTTACGACTAGGCCCACTAGGCCAGGGCCCAGGGTGCAACTTTCACAAAGGCGCACATTTATCGAGAACATGTGCAGAATTTTCCATCACTATGTTTTAAGTGCCAATATGGCGACAAGTAAAACATTTGTAAATGGCTTTACTTTTGGCATTGTTGACTTAATGCCGTCTCTATTAGTTTTATCGGCTCTACGGCCAATCCAGCTATTTATTATCAAATAATAGGGGACTTGACGTCACATCGCACAGAAAGAGTACTGTGGGAAACAAAGCTTGTTTTACTAACTTGCTGATTTGTTTGTTGGTGATGGCAAAAACCAAACATTTTTGCACTCATAGATTTGCACGTAAGGGTATAAAATATTAGTTTCAATTTCATGGTTAAAATACGCAATTGCATAAGATCAATGTTTACCTGAAAAATCGGCAAATTCCAAACAAATAATCAATTTTCTTGCATACATATTATCCGGGATATGCGAAGCCAAACACCTAAATGAAGTTTATGTTCGATTGTGGTATCCATGGAGGTTTTAATTGTATCCCACACCCACGGCCGTAGAAGAACAGGTCTGGACACTCGCCTGGATATTTGACCCCCTTGTTGTTTGGCTGTAGTTCACCAAGTTACCGAGAATATTGTGTTTTATTGGCGCTGATGTTATGGCGGTCGGACTAAACTCTGCCCACTTTCTTTCCGCTAAGATAAACAATTTATCTAAACGTATTTTTTATAAATTTATGAAATACTTCCTTCGCTCACAAATTTAAGAAAAGGCTCCAGCAATCTTTATTTACTTTATAAATTTAACAATGGAAAAAAGTGGACGGAGTTTGGGTCCGACCGCCCGGAAAAGAGCGCCAAAAGGCACGGCATTCTCGGTAACTTGACGAACTCCAGGCAAACAACAAGGGGGTCAAGCAAAATACATTGGTAGATAGGCAAGTGTCCAGACCTGTTCTTCTTGGTGCCCACACCAGACTGAAGCCCGCCTCTTTTCAAGTCGTCAATTGTGTAACAATTAAGTTGAATTATTATTGTGTTTTTACTATTATACGTAACGAGGGGACAGAGCAGAGTAATGTTAAATAATGTGGTGCTGAAAGAGGCTGCGGGGGCGCTTAGACTGACGGGCTTAGGGCACCTATAAGCTTAAATCCGGCCCTGATTGTGATATATTTTGATGCCTGTTGTTGGTCAACAAGCAGCTATCATACATGTCGCAAGAAACTACAGCGTTTTCAAGGCTATGTTGGCACAAAACATTTTCGCAACATAACATCATCTCTAATGATTAGGGACCTGAAAAATTCGGGTTTTCTTTTGGCTCCAAGCTATAACGTCAGTGAAACTGCCAATTTTTCCTGTCTCTACTAGTGATGGTTTATCGCGAAAATATTTTGCGCCAACATCCCCTTGAAAACACTGTAGTTTCCCGCAACACATATGATTGGATGATGCACGTCCGACTGAACGTAGCTGTCTGCAGACCAATAACTAGAGACATGCTAAATTCGCGTTATCATTTGGTAGCAGACAACTTCACTTACGTATACATAACAGAGCATAGCATGGGTCTAATTGGTAACGAATTTTTATATGTTGTCATTTACGTGTGTCATGTCTTTACAGAGATTGGCCTCTCTACCGTGTAAGCATTCTCCGCGGCAAGTCACGAAAATATCGGCCAGCGGGAGACGTCAAACGAGCTGATAGTCACTTGCAGTCTAGTCAGCTGTCTGAAAATAATGCGAATTTCGCTTGTCTCTACCAATAACATGTATCGAATATTTCAACAGTGGGATTCTATATATCTCAGTGAAATAGGGTATCAGCTTCACATACATGGTAAAGCTGAGTGTATATTGAAACCAATCAGTCAAGTTTTCCCGCGATAAACCATCATCTCTACCTATGCAATTAAAGAAATTCTCATTAATGAACTAATTAGCTAACCCTATATATTTTTGTAAAGAAAATATTAGACTAATTAGTAAAAATAAACTTCAACCTAACTGTGCAACAGTTTTTCGATATTTACTCTCGCTTGGGGATAAAAAAATCGTGAAAGCAGTAGAAATGAAGAATTGTGGCCTTAACGGAGGCAATTAAAATAAAAGTATGGCATTCCTAAACTTCATCTTCCTTGTCGACCAAAGAATCTACTTCTCATACCATAGAAAAGGCAAAGATCGAAACATAACTCACTAATGTCTTCCTATACATGATAAAATCACAATTGTATATTTTAATTAAATACAGTTAGTTTTGTAGACGATACTTGTGAGTGTAGTTTCCTCTTACAAAACTATTTTAGTTCTCATAGTTTTTTCATAACGGTGCGTCAAAGTCAAAATTTGCTTGTTACGCTGCCATATAAATAGTGAAAACCAATCAATCTACTGAAATGAAACAATTCACTGTGAATTTACATCCCATGAGCTATGCAATAAAACATTTAAAACCCCACAATGCATTATTTTGATTTTTTTTAAATCACAGAAGTAAAAAAAAGTTACAAAATTCAACAATTTTTTAAATATAAAAATAGTTCCCAGGAATTTTCTTAATGTTTTATTACGTAGCCGGTGGCATTTTATTTCACTGTGAATTATTTCAATTACATAAATCAACTGCTTTTCACTAGTTGTATGGCAGCAGAACATGCACATTATGACTTTGACGAACATTTATGAGAGAACTACGAGAGATATAATTGTTTTGTAAGAGGAAATTGCACTCACAAGTATGGGCTACAAAACTAACACTATTTTATATAAATATAAAATTATGATTTTATCGTACTTGAACACCCTTTAAGGCGTATTATTCGCCACCTATTACGAAGCTACAAAGAAATGTATGTGACGGTGGGCGATGCTTATTTATAGCATTGGTAGCAAATCGCGTACGGAATTTACATCTGAAACGTGATCTGTTATATTTTCATTCTTTTAAAACTTAAACAATCACATATACAGTAATTATACTTAAAAAATTGTTATTTTCACTTTAGAGTCTAAAATGGAAAATAATTATCTCCTGAAAGATTTTACTTTTTGAGTTATGTAGTTGCACAGTTTCGGTTGCTTTCTGCCGATTGCGGACAGAGTATATTGTTGTATCATACACGTAAAATTGAAGTATGTGTGTTAATATTAAAAACTGTTTAATTCCACACATTACTTCAAGTAATATGTAGAGATAATGGTATAACGCGAAAATTCTATGTTTCACCTTGAAAACACTGTTGTTTTTTGTGACACGTATGATTGGGTGATACACGCCTGAAACAACATAGCTGTCTGGAGACCAACAACAGGTATCATATTACAATAGCGGGATTCTTATTGGCTCAGTCAAACAGGGCGATAGCTCCAGGTACAATATATATATATATATATATATATATATATATATATATATATATATATTAATAATCTAATAAGCTGAACATACGTTGAAACTTAGCAAATAGTCAAGTTTTCCAGTGATAACCCATCTTTTCTAGTAATATTTCATGATATTTATACTATAGGTCTTTCCAATTCGAATTCCCGTTATTTACGCGAATTTTTACAAAAGCACTGAAATAATTCTATTGCTGAAAGGGAAAAAATATTTGTAATCACTAGAGCCAAACAAAATATAAAAAATAATAATATGTTACTAAACGTATACCCTCACAGCTACAAAAGAAACAGAACCTAATTACAACAACCAATAGAACCTAATTATGAACAACCACCATAAGTGTCGATAATCAATAAAGTATAAATATCAACAACAGTGAAAGACAATGAATAATCATTAGGTATCTTAACCGTATAAGGGTTATTCCAGTCGTATAGGAAGAAAAAACGAAAAGTAGGTACAACTAAAAATAAGGTAAGGTAAAATTTAAAAAAGATAGTAAATGAAATGATAGTATACTAATTACTGTTAATAAATTATTGTAACTGTAACGGAAAAGTGACAGCAGTAATTGTGCCAAACACATCAATGAAATAATAAATGTGCAAGGCTAGCTAACGTAGCACATATATACGAATTAGTGTAGTACTGAATAGGCTTACAATTATTGAAAAAAAAAATGTTTAAAAACATCGGTTACTTACTGAAATCACGTGCTTACACGCGTCGAGCTGTTTCGAGCAGAGGTGGACACAGAAAGCGAGTGCGTGGAATAATTTGTGAAGCCTGAAAAAAATTCTAACAAATATCTGCATTTACAGATTCCTGGATGGAGCAGTTAAGCCGAATCGTAAATAACAAACAAACATTACACGCTACCAGTTCTTCTGTGGCACGAAATTAACGATGCTGTAGGGGAGAAAAAGATATACTGACTACCACGGGTGGAGACCAAACAATTTTACAATTCTGTCCTCGTAGTATTGCGCTGTGCAGTGATATTGCAGCTATAAATTACTTCGACTCATGTCTTAAAATATCAGCACAAAAGTCCTGATCTTTGAGAAAAGCTTTATTAATATATAATTATTCTAAATCTGTAATAAAAATGTTAGATATATTCACAGAAGCGTGAAAAAATAAATGTGTTTCGCCACAAGATTTTTTGACTGGTATATCATCTGCATTGAAATTACGTGCCCTTATGCATAAAAATTAAAACAATATTTTTTAAATTAAATAGTTAATATAAGTGTTTAAAAATTACTTACTGTCATTGTACCGTATTTCAATGTCACGTATCTATATGTGTAAATCCAGTTTTATAGACAACAAAAATTAAGGTTTGTATCACCTCTTTTGTTATAATTATTAATTTTCGTAAAAAAAAAAAATATTAAGAGGCTGCGTCAGTGTTTCAGACGCGGTTTATGCAACCCACGTTAACCTAATTTAAATTAAGGCTAATTTTACAGTCGCTATAGCAATAAGAGTATTACACATATCAACATTATCTTTGCGTTTTATTAAAAGCACAGTCGTCCTTATTGTTGCTGCGTTCGCCAAACTCAAGTGTAAAGAATGGTTGACTACAAATATATTAAACTTTTTTTCGTATTGCGTTAGTAATGTAACCGTATGTTATACTGGATTATACGGAACACAGCTCGAATATGAACAACTGCATCTTTAATAAAGTGCTAATATAATTTTTATATGCGTAATACTTTTGTTGCTAGTGTAATAGAAATATTAGCCTTAATTTATAAGCCGTTACTGCGGGTTGCATACATGCGTCTGAAACGCTGACACTGCCTCTGTATTTTCAGTTTTTGAGCCATAATATTTTTCAAATTGTATTATCACAATTTTCTCTTCAACAAAGCATAGGATATATTCTTGGTAAACTGCTTGATATAAATAATAATGGAAACTTTCATTAATTTTAAATAAGAATCTTTGCAATAAAATCCTTGAAAGTCAACCTATGATTCTCTCGCAATGATTCTGCATTGCAAATTAATGGAAGATTCCATTATTATTATTAATGTCAAGCAGTTTACTTTGTCGAAGAGAAAATTTTGATAATAAAATTTGAATCAATATTATGGCTCAAAAACTGAAAATGCAATAAAATTGTCTAAGACTCCCCCTTATTGATATGACGAACAATTGGTATTGTTTCTTAACAAAAACAGAGTAGTTTTTTTTTTAGACATAACAGGTCGAAAAAGCTATTTTTAGCCATTTGGAAGGGTCCCGAAATTATTTTTCTAATCGACGTGATGCATTGAGACCTACCTTATGCCATCGTTTGAAGTGTAAGACTTATTACACTTTCATACATTGACACAGTAAGTATATTACGAATAGTTTCGTAAAAAGTGTATTTACGAACACACTGCAACGTATTTTAAGCACGTGGTAGCCGAGGACCTTTAGGTTACATCACACGTAATGGAGTTCATTATAGACGGTGACACACAACTTTACAAAAAGGACAGGAAACTGGCGAGGAATCAGCCATGGCCTTCGTTAAGAAACCAGTCTAGTATTCGCCTGGAACGATTTCGAGAAAACGCGAAAAGCCAAAATCTGGACGCCCGTAGCCGGAACTCGAACCCAAGTTCTCCCGAACGCAAAACCAATGCGTCACTGTTGCGCCACATCGCTCGGTATTCGCTGTCAATGAAGCGTTTTTACTGTGTGCAGAGTCCAAACTTCTGAGCGCCGAACATGAAACTCAAATTTCTTCGGCACAACAACACATTCAAGCCGCAAAGGTATCGTTGTTACATCTGCGAATACTGCTAATGGCATTTTCACGCGATAGAAAGTTCATGAATTCAATTTTTTAAATTCAATTAATTGAATAACACTACGATTAAAGAAATTTGATGTAATAAACATTGCAGGGACCACTTGAAAAGACATCACACAGTTTGTAAGCAAATTATGTAGAAAATAAATTACAGTTATCTACTAATCTTGCGCGATACATACAACATTTCGTTAAACCAGTAAAAATTCCTTATTTTTCTTGTGTGCATTATTTAAAATAAAAATGCACGTATATCATTAATATGCTTCATTTCTTTAAAAAAACTCAATTTATATATTATTTGAAATAATATTGTCAGAAAACCATATTCTCCGTTATTAAATATTACGATTCAAGCAGGGACTGTTGTGGCCGAATGGTCAAACCTCTTGCTTCCCACCAAAGCGATCCGGGTTCGATTTCCGACAGGGTCAGTTCCCGGATCTTAGCATATGAATCACACCGTTGGTCGGTGGGTTTTCACGGGGATCTCCCGTTTTCCCCGCCCTTTCATTCCGGCGTCGCTCCATACTCACCTCATGTCACCCCTCACCAGCGCTAAAGACCTCGATGTTGAGCGCTGGAAAAAATCTCTCACTCGTTCAAGCGAAATTCAAACATGTTTGAAACGTAAGTATTTGACTAAATTCAAGACATTCAATAAACTGAAGTACTACGGTTATGACGTCAGCATTGCGTTACATAAGATTCAATAAATTTTAAAGAGAATTGAGGCGAAATTAGATTGTGTGACGGGGACTTAAGCACTCAGGAGATGGTGGAGACAGCCAGAGATGCTGTGCCCGCATCTTGAATGGACCAGCAGGGAGTAGGCGCCCCGCAGGCCATACACGACGTAATAATGCCGAGGACAAGAGGATGTCCTGCGGTGCCCATTACGTACACGTCGTCTGGCAAATACATACGTCTATAGTCGTGTAACATATATAGCTTGTACACACAACACATCTTCTAGCTTTGTACATATTTTATAGCTAACCCTTCGTAAGTCAATACTACGTTTTTATGAGTTAAGTATAACGATAGACTTAGAATATTATACAGGCTTAACATCTGCAGTAACAACATGTAAGTCGCGATACAAACCCATGTTTAGAGATGACGGATTGATGGTATATCGTGAAAATATTATGTGCCAACGTACCCTTGTAAATGCTATATTTTATTGCGGCACGTGTGATTGTGTGATGTACGTCTGACATAACGTAGCTGTCTGCAGGCCAATAACAGGAATGAAATATTACAATAGCTGGAGTCTAATTGGCTCAGTCAAATAGGGCAACAGCTCCACGCACAAGAGAAAGCCAGTCATCTTTTCATAAGCTGAACGTGAGTTGGAACCCAGCAAACAGTCAAGTTTTCCAACGATAACATCTTATCTCTACCCATGTTATCCATCTGCCATGCATATATAGATAATTGTAATTAGTCTTACATATTACAGTATGTAATGTGTGAAATTGTCGGTTACTACTGTAGTAACTACTGAAATAAATCCACTACGTGTTCCCGCCTTTGGGAATTGTCACAGTGTGTTGAGATAAAGCCGAGGTAAAAGTTAGGCAGGCTGCTCGACTAGCAAGACAAGTCTCTCGCCCGCCGGCCCGAAGAGTGAATGAGGTGAATGTCGAGCAGCGAAGGAATGAGAGAGGAGGGGGAAACGGGAGTTCCCCGAGAAAACCCGCCGAATCGCCTAGGTGAGCGGCGAGAGGTCTGAACTCCCGACCACCGCTGCTCCCTGTAGTAGGCCCTAACTACTCAACCAAATATTCACCATCGTTTGCAACTTCGTAAAAAGTAATTCGCCAATAAATATGTAAACACCCAACACCCTTTGTGCCGCGTTTGGCGCAATAGCTAGAGCACTCGCCTCCCACCAATGGGGGCCTGGTTCGATTCCCGGCGGGGTTGGTCCCTGGATTTTTGCATGTCGGGTTCGTGCCGGACGATGCTGATGGTCGGTGGGTTTTCTTGGGGATTTCCCTTTTCTCCTGCCCTTTTATTCCAGCACTGCTCCATACGCACATCATGTCACCTCTCCCCAGCCCAGCGTTGAAGACCTAGATGTTAAGGGTTTGCGCCCGAGTTTCTCGGCTTTAGAGAGAATTACTTTTTTAAATCCATACGAGAGTCAATATCGTAAAATTTCTTCGTAACTTTTTTGCCAATTGGTTTTACTATGCAATGTAATTTTTCGAGGCAAACTGTATGATGAGTATAGCTAATTTATCAATTAAAAGGAAATTTCGTTAATTAACTAATTGCAACTATTTTGCAGTCTTCTGACTCGACAAAATTAGGGTATGCAGTTTAAATCAGTCATAACAAAGTTACGAAGCTATTTTACGATATCGGCTTCCATTTATATTTTTAAAAATAATTGTCGTTAAATGTGAAGAAACTCGGGCCCATGCCCTTAAGAGGAGTCCTCGACTGGTGCATGGACGGCGTTGCAGCGTATCACGCGTATTCTTTTTTTACGCGAAACCGCTTAAATTATTCATATTATGTTTATCTACGAAAAGCACACACACTTGAAACTATGCTTCTGTGTTTTCAAAAATTTAGCATGCTTGTTAGAAACGTAATTTTCGGGCCTATCAAAATGGCTAAAATCGGGTTTTTTTTAGACTGCTGTAACTCCGAAAATATTACCTGAATTCGTAAAGTGCAAAGCTAGGGAAGGGCGCTTGTTGGTCTGTACTTCATACTATTCAAGAATAAAATATTGTGGTCACCGCTTAAAGTCCCGTAGGAAAAGACTACAAGGAAAACCTTGCACGCCAGTTTGACGCTGCGAATAGAGGCGATATGCTTCTCGTCAAGCGTGGGCCACTGGCTCTTATCACTACGCTGTTACCACGTGTCTAAGGTGGAAATTCGACACCGGCGAGGACTCCTATTAAGTGCTGACCAAAACGTCTTCACTTCCCACACCAATCTTCCCCTTTCCTAAATCCCTATAAATCAGTCCTTGAATGATTCATAAAATCACGCATATGCAAGGTCGTTGGGTAGTTCTTGCCCTCAATCAAGACGCGGGAAGGTTTACGCTGGCGCGAGTGGCTTCACCGTGGCCGCGCCTTCTTCTCTGCAGATCTCTTCGCCTCTCGGACAGACACATGGGATCCGTTGACCTCTCGAGGGAAAAAAAAACGTACTCCATTGTGTATTCCGTCCGCGTCTCCCAGAGGAAGGTAGATGGTACGACGGAGAATGATCCGGTGCCTGCGGGGGAAAAAACAATGAGGACGTTTCTCCGGTGTGACGTACCGTTCCGAGATAGGGTGACCTCATCAGAGTCACGACCGACCTGCACATACCAGCCGCTCGTACGCTAGTCACGGTAAAGTTAGCACTTTTTTAAGTAGGCCTCAATGGTCGACTATTTCGTGTATTTGAGGCATAGAAGTTCCCAAACCCCAAGGACGACACAATATGCGCATCAACGCATCAACATAACCTCTAGGTACAAGTCCCTGTACTAGCGTGCAGTCTCAATGAGATGTTCAGCGGCAACCCTGTTATTTTATGACGTATCATTAAACACACCGATACATTTTAAAATATTCTTCGCCAAGATTCTCATACATTAAAAAATAACACAAAAAACACCCTCTTTCTATCTTTTCGACACCGTAAAAATTAACTTTAAAGATAAGTGGAACATCTTAAATGGTTATACTCGTGTTTAACGGTTTTTTAATGTTATTCCTAAGTAGAGATAACTTACGCGCGCTGATCAGTTTTTGAATTAACTTGTAACGGACAAAGTTCTGCACAACTTGGCAATCTGGGCAGGCGGTCACCTTAACGCAGAAGGAATTGTGTTAAAATAATTTCAATATTCATTTCACGAGCATATGTTCACGCCGTAAATGTTTTACTGGAAAAGTTTATTTATACACTTAGATCTAAAATTATTTTAACAATGTTCAAAATTCTTTCAACAATAATAAACTTTAAGGCAATGGTCTTTCATTTATTTCAAATAACTGCAAATATCTCTGTATATTTTTAACCAAATGCTTTAAAAAAATTTCAGACTGTTTACAGTCATAAGATGCACAATTTTGCCACAGCGTTCTTTTTTAAATAATGTACTGTTTTCTAACGAAAATTTATTTTGCTTCATTTTGGCTTATTTTGACCACAAAACATGTGATACTTCAGGGGCGGTAATCTAAAAATCCGTTTGGTGTATTGCAACAGAAAAATTCAGATACAAATGATGGTATACAAGTCTTATAACTGTAAGAATGAATTATTGATATATGTATGAATTTGCGTTAAAAAAATTTTGTTTCGAAACCACTGCAAAACTAAGAAGTTAGGCCTTAGGTAGGTTTACTCGCAAAGTGTTGATCCTAAGGTCTCTATAAAATAAATGCGCCTTCTATTGTGCAAAATGTTAATAAATATAACGCAACTATGCCCAATTTTTTTTTTTTTTTTTTTTTTTGGCATACGAAAAATTAATTTACGTGAATTTTGTTTGTAGTGTTACAAATTATCGAGATCACGGAGATACGAATTATCGTGAAAAAAAAGATAATTTGTTTTAACAGGAACATTACAGAATTATACGTTTCAAGTGTTTAGTAACTGGTGTAATTTAAAACATGAATTTGAGGTAAATGCAAGTTAAGGGCGCGGTCTACCGCAATTTTCATCACCATTTTTTATTTTTTATTTTTACCAGATATTTTTTTTTCTTATTTTAGACACAAAATGTGACTAAATTTGGCTCTTGTGAAATTTTTTTTTTATCTCTCATAGTTTTCGCGTAATGGCTTGTTTAAGTCATATTTTTGCATGTTTCCGTTTTAACGACTACACTAAAACCAACTGACACAACAACCTCAAAAAAATCACAGTGGATAAAGACATTGCAGGCTACAATGACATGCTCATGAAATTAAAGAATAAAATTATTTGAATTTTAAAAAATTGCTGAAACTGAAAATAAAAATTTAAAAAGTTCAATAACGGTTCTACGGCTTATGATTAATCGTGCTGTTCGTTTGGCCCAAACTTAAATCTTTATTTGATTTAAGTTTGGCTCGGATCATTTGACATTACGTGTGGAGATAGTTTTAATTATATATATATATTTTTTTTTTTACTGAGGCGTTCTGCAACGTATTTTCTGGAACGAATAATGGCGTTGAAACTGGCACGGCGGCTTCGACTCCAATTTAATCCCTGCCTTCAAGATGCTCGGCCGGCAATAGACGCGGGGCGTGTTCGTCGCTGAGGAATGATTGGCTGTTGGTGACGTCGATGCTACCAGCGTCCATTGGCCCTGTGCTGGCGCCAGTGATGAATATAGTGTACTTCGCGCCGATGGTTTCCGAAAATAGCCGAATTCTACTTGTTACCAGGAACTGTTATATTCCCGCCCGAGCTGTGGATTTGGTGAGTTCTTCTGACGTCACTGAGCATTCTCGACGTTCTCCATTGCTGCCAACTGCGTCTGAGGTTCCCGGTGCCGCCGCAACTCAGTCTTGGCGCTACCTATTTGCGACCAGCGCCAAGAACATTCTGGATGGTTCTTCATTGGTCAAGAAATTTAGGGCAGAGGGTTCAGAGCTTGTATAAGTATTAGTGCTAGGTGCAGAAAAGGCAGAGACGACTGGTAGATAGGGATAGGGGTAACACTGTCTGTCTGGAAAACTACTGTGTTTTGTTTCGTCTCTTCGTTGTGTCGTTTGTCTATTCTGTATATGTCTGTTATCTGTTGCGTTTTGTCTCGTCTATTTGTTGTGTCTTTTTGTTATTTTTCTGTTCGTGTCTGATATTTGCTGTGGTTTTGGTTTCATCTCATCGTTGTGTCGCATGTTACTTGGTTTTTTATTATTTTATTTGTTATTATTTACTATCTGTTTGTTCCTTGTTTCTATTTGACCCGATTCCATTTTGGAATTTCTTGTTGTGTATGTATCTTGCTGACTAAAGCATACTCTGCTTATATTATGGTTTTCGTTTATTTGTTTAGTTTTCTTTGACAGTCATTCAATATGCAATGGAGTACGTCCAATAAACTGAATCCAGTCATGCACTCCCATTGCACAGTTCTTTCAAAGATCATAACATATTATAATTAAGTTAATTTCTGTTAAGTTTTTGGATCTTTACTATGCCCGAATATTGTTAGTTTTTTTTCTATGTAGGTATGTGGGAAAAATCAAGGTAATTTGTTGTTGAGGAATTAAGACTGTTTTGTTCAAGATATGATTGCTCAAATTAAGGTGGTTCGCACCAAGTTCTTGAAAATTTAGGTCATGTATATATTTGCTTTATCTATGTCTTGGGGCATGTAATGCCTACCTGCCATTTAAGGTTGATAGTTGTACCCTTGTTGGGTTAATAAATTACGGGCTAGTTAACATTTTCCAAGTTTGTTGGCTTACTTCTAAAACCTCGTAAGTCTATTTCAGCAAATTTTACAGGAGAGCAAAAAGGAAACTCTTCGTAGTCATGCTAAGCAATAGGTACGACGTTTTTTAATTTGAGCATAGAAAATAGCTAACGCATAGTAGATTTAGCAGATTTTTAACACTAGAAGCGCCATTAAAATTAACACCAAATTCACCTCGAATACAAATTTTTGGAAATTTGAGAAATTTCACTATACGCCATTTATCTTTCGGTATGTGTTATATACGAATATAGATGTACTTTAAATATGATTTATACTACACTTCTAAAACTGTTCATTTTGTCATTGTTTGCGGTTGCTTGTACCTGAACTAAATGTATATTTACAACTTGATTGAAATAAATGTCTATTTACTACTTGAAACGTAGAGGTGTTTCAGAAGTTGAAATTCTTTATGCCATTGTTATGAAATATAAGGGCTTATACAAAGGATAGACTACCCGTCGTAATAAATGTACACATTTAATTTCGAAATGTTGGAATATGTTTAAAACATTCACTTTCCTACTTTGCTCCTGCAATAAATTAAATTTATAAAATATTGCTGTTGAACGTGTATATGCAGACATCACACACATAGTCTTAAGATATGTTTAGAGACAAGGTTTCGGAGCACCTAAAAATGACCAAAAACTTCTTTTTCACACTACTGTCACGTAAAAAATAACAACCGGGATCGTATAACAAATACAAAGAAGCATGCACTGGACTTTTCATTGAACGTTCCGTAAGTGAAAAAATAGTCACCGCTTAAGGGTGTTCAGGTGCGATAAAATCATAATTTTATATTTCTATGAAATAGTGTTAGTTTTGTAGACGATGCTTGTGAGTACAGTTTCCACTCACAAAAGAATTTTAGTTCTCATAGTTTTCTCATAACGGTGTGTCAAAGTCAAAATTCGCTTGTTCTGTTGCCATGCAAATAGTGAAAACCAATTTACTTACGTAAGTGAAATAATTAACGATTAAATAACATACCATGTGCTACGTAATAAAAGCCTTAAAACATATCCCATAAACTATTTTTATATTTAAAAAAATATTGAATTTACAATTTTTTTCTGTATTTTGGCGATGTTTTTAAAAATTTCAAAATATTAAGTTGTGGGTTTTAAAATGTTTTATTACAGAGCTCATGGGATGTTAGTTCACAGTGAATTATTTCATTTAAATAGATCAATTAGTTTTCGCTATTTGCACGGCAGTGTAACAAGAAAATTTTGACTTTGACGCTCCGTTATGAGAAAACTATGAGAGATAAAATTGTTTCGTACGAGGAAACTGCACTCACGAGTATCGTCTACAAAACTAACACTATTTCATGTAAATATAAAATTATGACTTTATCGCACTTGAACACCCTTAAAGTCCCATTGGAAATCGCCAATGATCGAAACACTGCGCGCTGTTTTCGCATCCAGCGCATAGGAACTACACGGTTGTTGAAGCACGCCCCAGTCTAGCCCTTACAGCTTGTCTGTTTCCGTACCTCAGACGCGGCAATTAGCGTCTGATCTATAAGGCTCCTAAAACACTGTTTCTAAGACCTTCAACATTGCTAAAAACGACCTTTCAGACTGTCGAACTTCAAAATACGTTTGCCGAACGTGTGTAATATTTTGTGTGCACAGTTTGGAAACACTGCACGAAGACAACCCTCTCTTGGACTCCAACACTGGGTATTATTTTATGCATGCTGGGTCAAGTGAACATAGAGTCATGTTTAGACTGCTCAGAATTTTATCCTGGACGCATAGTATGCATGGCAGAACGGGGCTATGTCAGTTCTACGACCTCGTCAGTTGACAGAACATATTTTCCTCTCCCCACCACGCTGAGGGTTATGCGGGGCGGTGACGAATGTTGGTTGCTATGACCAATAGGGTCTCGGCTTTGTGTCTGGCATACGAACGCTTCACGTCTCGTGGTAGCCAATGGGAGGAACGATACACAAGCACCAATAGACGGTGCATATGGTTTATGGACCGAGTAAAGGGATGCCAACAGGCGGTGTGTATGGTTCTGTAGAGGGTAAGAAGTGTAGGGGAGCTCCACGACCTCGGTAGTTGTCAGAACATTTTTAGAGGAGGTGTGCAGAGTGGTTCGTGGTGGAGAGAGTAAGGGGAAGTAGGAAAAAAGTTCGGTGAAATGACGAGGTCGTAGAAGTGACCTTTTCCAGTCAGAACACAGTAGTAAAATAAGTAAGATAAGTAAAATAGGTCTATATGTGGAGCGAAAGAGGGGATTAAGTACAGTGCTATATTGCCACATTGTGCAAATTAAATGTCATCGTACAACATTTTGTCAGAAACGTTTTCTTTTTCCAAATTAGCCATGGATTCGCGGGGTGTGCTTGTTGTGGGTTTACTTCTGGGTGGACAACCAGTGTGTGTGTGTGTAAGATAAAATCTTAGTTCCAGGTGTCTGTCTGAATATTAAAAAAAAAAAAAAAAAAAAAAAAACAGGCAGGGACTGAGAGAAAGATGTACGTAAAAATTGACTTCCGGGAATATCATATCACTAGGAATAGCAAAATTTCGCGAAATCAATAATCTCGCATGTTAGAATCCATTGTAATATGCATACTCCAGCCCCGTCTATTCGTTCATTGTCTGTGGTTCCAGTGAGTAGAAGCTAGTGGGACAAATGTTCGGGGCTTGAGTATCTATAGGATAGTCGATTCTAACGTGCAGGTCACTGTTCCTATCCCTACATACCACCAGTAACTACAAAATTACGAGCATTTAAGAAGTCTCGGCAACGCCGGTAGCCGGCAGCTATCAACACGTCCACGTAATGCAGGTTGCAGTAAGTACAAGGCGGACAAAACCGCGTGCCACAGATGTGTCAACTGATACATTCTCCGCTTGTTGCTTCGTATCATGTAATCGCGTCGCCCTTCCAGACGTCCGTCTATATAGTTGTCGTTTGTTACTACGTAGCATATGATCATCCTCCCAAGTGTAAATATGCAAAACGGTCTCTTAGTGCTTCGTACCATGTGATCACTCTCACTAATGTAAGCCTGCAAGGTCAGAGCTGTTTCGTTTGATGCACTTAATTTACGTGCATCGCAATTTGCATTCTAGCACTTATCTGACATAGTACTTATAAACTGAATACATATTTTCTTTTTAATCTTAAGAGTGATCTAGATTATTTTCCCACCTTTAAATGTTTTTATTATAATTCACTCCAATGCTATAACTTTTCCTGTGGTTGTACATTATGCATAAGTATGGAAGAATAAACTGAGGAAATAAGTTCACACTTAATAACTACAAAAATATACCCATATGGCTGCACTAAAAAAGGTATGTCAATGAAATAGTAACTAACAACAAGCGTATCACACAAACACTATACATCACCGTAGTATAAACATATTATTTTACGCCGGTTCTTAAACAAAAAAAAAATCGCAAATGTGCTACATAAAATCCCATTTTATTAAAGATGTATCTGGTTAAGTTTTACTACGTTTGTGCTATGCAGTGAGAGAAATTTAAGGAACTTTCAACAAGACGAGAAATTTCAACGGAACGCACAACAAGTTTCCTGTCTCTTCCACAGTTATCCTGCAACACAAAGGCAGGCACTATAAGGTATATTTCACCAACATGGCGTGCAGCGATGCAAACATTATAATTGCAAGAGTTAGAAAGCAACGAGATTTGAATACAGCTTTTTGTCCATTCTGACTTACAAAAAAATCAGCAAGGTAGTAATAATCGTAACCAGTCAAATAACCACAATTTTCTTTTATTTTTTTTTATCTGCCAATCGGTTTACGTAAATCGAGAAAAATTTATTTCAGCTCTAAGTTTGGAATATGTATGAATCATTATTGCAATGACAACTATTCAGTTTATTTAATAGCCTCAATTGGTGTTTCCCTCCGATTAGAAAAAAAAATTTGCAGCCTTAACATCCCATGTCAAAACACGAAAGATTTTAATGTTTACGAAGGTACCAACGAGAATTTAACGGATACGTAATAATGCAAGTATTTTAAGGGGGATTGATCCCTGTCCGATCGGTTTTACGGTTTTTCTTATAAATCAGGGAATAGACACGTTGTTTTACTTTTTACACGCTGACAAGGCATAGTTTATTGTTTCATTCTCTTTTTGGAATCCATATGGCATTGTTTCTGTTAATGTTATGACCTCTGTAGACGCTCCCGTAAATAAAGCAATTTTTCCTTTTCAGCTGTTTCCCGTTGCAAAATAATGAATAAATTATGGTTCCAGCAATTAAGAAAATCGTTTAAGTTTGTATCTATGCCCTGTCGTGACAAAAATTTTGATACATCGACTGGAACAGAAGTTAACGAGAAAAGCAGATAAATAAAAGGTGGTAGGGATCAATACCCCTTAAACTGATATAAGTAATAACCATCAATTCCTAATTATTTGGAAGAAAATCATTATTTAAAATTTTTTTAAAGTTCTGGGTATAATGCATTTCATGTGCCAAACGCTTTAAAGTTGGCGTGCTGCTAAATGTATCGGAAATAAACTATTTCCTCTCAGTTTATAAGTCCGCAGAGGTTTTTTCAAGGTTGGTAGTACTGAATCATGGACTGCGAGTTCACTTGAGACGATTACACTGGATCAAATAAATCGTGTCTGGATGCGAGTCAGCCAGTGCGTGTGTTGAGAAACAAACACAGCATTCCACTTGAGGGATCTCGGATAAGCGGGGGAACTCCAAATTGTGAATAGAATCTGAGTCCTCCTGAACAGTAATAGAGAATTTGACCACTGCTCCATCTCTCGCAATTAAGATTATCCCATTGAAATATTTTAAATGGCCACGTACCATTTCATTACTGCACTGGGTGTATAATTGTACGGCCATCCTGACTTAATTTTCCGTGACTGGATTTATTTACTTGGAAATACTCCATTGCGAAATAAATGACTGTTAAAAGAAAACTAAAAATAATAGAAGAAAACATAAATAAGCAGAGTATGCTTTAGTCATCAGGATA
>PNEQ01071063.1:0-11149 GCA_003012365.1 Medauroidea extradentata
TATATATATATATATATATATATATATATATATATATATATATATATATATATATATATATATATACTAGCTGTCCCTTTGCGGCTTCGCCCGCGTGTACTATAGAAAAGAGTAACTAACTTTTAGTTACGTGTTAATTGATGGTGATACTATATTCACTGTTTATCTTTAAAACATCAAATACAAACAGATTTGTCCAAGTCCACTGCGCTAAGCGTACTTTAATTGCAGAACTTCTTTTTTTAATTCATCTTTATTTCTCTATAGCTGTACCCTGCCACGCTTCGCTGTGGCACATTGTGATTGAATGGTTGCGAAATGAGAAACAAAACAAAGAATACTTTCTGCGAGGCATTATTTCGGTTTTCACTGGAACAGAAGAAAGGAATGAGATTATAACTTCTTATGGCTCTCACAGGTCTTATATTCTCCTATCTCTCGTGATTCTCATAGCTCCAGCTCGAAAACTGTCCATCTTTCATATAGAATATAACCTCTACTTACGATTTGGTGAAAGGCGCAGTTCGATCACGATCACACAAAAGTTCCTTGATTTAAGTCAATATTTAATTCAGATTGTATAATAATCAGAATCAGATGCAAATTTTTTTGTAAATGAACAATGTAATCGGGAACGAATATTGTTTCTCATGTGACTGCACCATTACTATTGCGGTTGTCAGCGAGTGTTTTCCTCGCTTTTTTTTTCGCGGTCGCAAATTAGATAAAAACAATCCTTGATGCGGATTATATATCATGCTAAAATTTCAGCTCGATCGGTGCAGAACTTTTTGAGTTTTTGAAGCGTACACAAACCAACATAACATTTATATATATATATATATATATATATATATATATATATATATATATATATATATATATATATAAAATGAGTTATATGGTTGGACAACCAGCCGCCAAATTGTACACTTTGCTATAGAAACCAACAACTCTTTCACACATCATTACGGCGAATATGGACTTCTCCCTTTTCCGTTTCATGGTCTCACACCCTTCTCCCTAGAACATGTACCATGCTCCACTTGAATGTTTCTCTCATTTCTGATAAAAGTTTAAGTAGCTAAATAATTATATTTACTCTAAGTATATTTACAGGAGACTCATTCTTCCGCCACTAGAGCGTGCCCCTTACTCAACGCCATAACGCTGTACCTCGCATTCATTTCCAGTGTGTCGCTCATAAATCAACCACGCTCCACGTTTTAGCCCGGTAATGACTTACGGCGTTTTCGCACGGTCCAATATTTACTGAATTTAATTACTTAAAATTAACTGATAGAAAGGTATAACCATTTCATCCAATAAATTTGAAGCAACCTCTTAAAAAATTAACACTCAATTTATGACACGAAAATAGTGTGCTAAAGCTCAGGAAACATTTTACATACAGCGGAAAGTAGCAGGTGTTATTTGACGTATTAAATATTTTGCTTGTATGGATAATAAAGGGGCTATTACAATATTTTAGCCTCACAATTCAAAGTATAAAATAAAGTTACCTATGTTAACTACATAAACACATAATTTAAATAATTAATGAAGAATTTTGGGGATAGACACCGTTAAAAGTGCTTGAATGTATTTTAGTATGTTCGTATTACTAACTTCACTAGCTGAGAAAACTGGCTCAAACGAAACCTTCAACCTAGCGGGCTCCACAAAAGATGCTGTTCTGTTGCTGCTGTCCTCTTCCAGTTGGCGGTGTGGATAAACTGGCACAAAGACGCTGAAAGAGAAAGAAACAAAGGTCACGAACGCAAGCAGAAAGTAAAAAAGTACAAAGAAAGGGTAAAGTTTAATTAAAATCTGTAGTAATTAAGTTAAAACATTTGGTCGATGTCAAGGTTTATACATAAGAGCAACAACTGTTCGTAGCTAATATACATCTAGAACGAATTCCATAAACCTTAACTATCATTTGGAACTCTAACATAGAATTGCAATTAAGCGTGTAATTAGAGCGGTTTGCTCCACTTCAAATTTGCATTAAATATGCGGACTCTATGCAGTCTACTCCTAGAATGTACTGGCTAACATCATAAAATAACTTTGCTCTTTGTTTTTTAAGAGATTCAAAACTTCGCCGATCAAATTCTTAGGTACTGAGATTCCAGAAATCAGACAATTTAATAAGTTGATTCTACATACAGCCACAATCCCAAACAGTATTTAGTGATTTAACTAGTTATCATTCTTGTTAAAATGTGAATCAATTGAGTGAAAATTCCGCTAAGCATTATTCGCCACATCAGTATGTGCAATGAAATGTAACAAGAAGAATTACGTGTAGGGCACAGTCGTAGAAGAACAGGTCTGGACACTCGCCTATCTAACAATGTATTTTGCTTGACCCCATTGTTGTTTGGCTGTAGTAAGTCAAGTTACCGAGAATGTCGTACTTTTTGGCGCTGTTTTCCGGGCGGTCTGACTCAAACACCGTCCACTTTTTCCAATTGTTGAATTTATCAAGTAAATGAAGATTGTTGGAACCTTTTCTTAAATTTGTGAGCGAAGAAAGTATTTCATTAATTGATAAACAACACGTTTTGATAAATTGTTTATCTTAGCGGAAAGGAAGTGGGCGGAGTTTAGTCCGACCGCCGTAACATCAGCGCTAATAAAACACAATATTGTCGGTAACTTGGTGAACTACAGCCAAACAACAAGGGGGTCAAATATCCAGGCGAGTGTCCAGACCTGTTCTTCTACGGCCGTGGTGTAGGCTACATGCCAGTGACAATACACACACACACACGTGTATATAGTACAACATGTGTATGTATACGTAGATTCACTGTGACACAAAATATTTGTTTTAGTTTTTATTGGTAGGTATTGTCCCAAATTAAACTCGTGCAAATATTTCTTTCATATAAGTCAAATATATAGCTATATTAAAAATAATAATTCTGTATTAACGCATTCTTCATGCCAGATAAAATAAGTTATACTATTTTACACATTTTGTGTTAGAAATTTGCGAGACATCAATGAAATGCATATTATTGAAATGTCATGTTGACCGGACTCCATACAAAATTGTGCATCACGGACCTAACTCGCTTCTAAATAAGTCTCTAATAACGCTAGGAAAAAAATCCTTCCCAGTTGTCAGTTGGGACTGATAAGGATGATTATTTCGCCGATTAATCTGGCCACAGCCTAGACTTCTCAGGCCTATAGACGCTCTGGTAACAGTCGAGTAACCACTGAGTTCGAACCATACAAGCAAACAGCACGTGATTTTCCCACACATAGAGGAGCTGGGTGGACTAACGACTTAAAACCAGCTTAAGTCGTTAATCCACCAATTGAAAATTTAGAATTGCCAACCTTTGTTCTGTATACCATAAAAAGGTAGTTTCCCCAGACAATAATATATGGAGCTAGAGGTCATTTCATAAGTAAAAGTAACTACATTTATTTACCAGAACTTCAGCATCTTTCAAGTTGATTTTCTCAAAACGCCATTTTCTGACTTAAGTCGTTAGTCCACAAAGATCATCAATTATTCCCGTATTCATTACTAGAGCCCCGAGTTTTCCGCGGAAAGATTTTTGCGCCATTTTGTTTCAATATCTTACGTGCACAATGAGATCTCTGCTTCATGGGTACTGGCTGGGTGTCTTTGACACGTCTCTCATTTATAAGTCTGTCATTTGTCAGTAGAAGCCCAAGACAAATGAGAGTAAATACAACCAATCATCGACCATGAAGCTCAACTGCACATTTTTACATAAGTCACTGAAACCAAGTGGTGAAGAAAATCTTTTCACCATAAAATCGTGACTCTATTCATTACTGACATGCGTTAGTCAAGAGAGTGCCAAGACAGACGTTGTCCAATCACAGAATACCTAGTGAAGTTTACGTTCTAGATGTTCAGCTTGACATAAAATAAAGACGCGATATCGTGCCTTGAACTGTAACATAGTATAATGTTCACTGTTTTTGTCTATTTCCGTATTTTTTTCATGTTGGGAGTCTGGTTCTATACTTGAGTCTGTCTTATGTTTCTGGGTGTTGTGTCAATATTCGACTAAATTCAAT
Source organism: Medauroidea extradentata (assembly GCA_003012365.1). Classification (NCBI taxonomy): domain Eukaryota; kingdom Metazoa; phylum Arthropoda; class Insecta; order Phasmatodea; family Phasmatidae; genus Medauroidea; species Medauroidea extradentata. The sequence goes on from PNEQ01071063.1 coordinate 4,075, forward strand.
CTTTAGTATTCCTTGCTGTCTAATATAAAAAAAACTGACGGAATTCCTCTGGGATTTTTTTGTTTGTTTTATATTGGTTTTGTTTTGTTATTTTTTTATGTACTTTATCATTCAAGACAAGTTTGATTAGCAAAACTTGAGCAATGGCGTATGTCCACAAACCAATAAATTCTAATTGAATCGGGAATTTGCAGAAGGGACCAGGTCCACTTTTTGAGCACATTCAGGTTGTACGAGATTTCGACTCTCCAAAGCACTCTCTTGGCTGTCAGCAGCAAAAGATACCCAGTCCTATACAAGAAATACGTTAAACGGACAGGTCCACGAATGTGCCAATAGCGCATTATTTTGTTTATAACTTACATGGTTGTAGTTGACAATTTTCAATGTGGATTAGTAGTCTTTTCACAAGCATATACTAAGGTTCCATTAATCTACACCAAAGACATTATGCTTTCTATGATAGTGTAATACATAACACTGCTTTACGGGTAAAAGGTACTGGGTGGTGTTGCGTTTGCAAAATATGTTTCTATTTGTCATATTATTAGTATTTCACTAGAATATACCAACATTGCACTAATATATACTCAAGCCATTGTATTTTATGCGCCATTGTTAGAAAAAACTGTACTTATTTTTTAAAAGGTATCAATTCCAATAACGTTATTAATTTCTAAAAAAATAAAATATAAATGCGTGTCTATGTCACTTATGTTTCGTATTATTCCACACACACTATACTTTCAAGTTATCCGTTGTTGATTACCTGTTTCACTCCCAGATCCACTATAGTACGTTTTTTTGTTGTTTCCCAGCAATATACTCACTTGGACTTTGTCCCTTTTGCAAATTCTTGATTCAATTGTAAATTCCCATTGCAACAAACATTTAAAAATCTTATAGTATTATCGGTCTACCGTGGGCTTTGGTTGACGCAGTGGAGAGAGTTTACGCATCCTACTCGTGTTCGATTCCCGGCGGAATAGACTCCCAATTTTCTGCACGTGGAAACGTGGTTGACGTTGCCGTTGACCGACGGGTTTTCTCGAGGTATTCCTGTCTGTCCCGCCCTTATTCTTCTGTCATCCTTCAGGATTCGGCAGACCTCTACGGTATGGCACCCAGTCAAATGTCTGCTCTCACGATGTGAAGCCCTTACGCTATTTGTATACCAGTCTTAGGTCACACCAGACGTTTTAAATGTTTCGTTAAATTAATTTGGCAGCCATTTTTGATTGCAGTTAATACTGGAATGACAGAGGCGCGACAAAGCGACACGACAAAAGCGGCGAGACACTAAAATTTCTCATAAATACGAACTTCAGTTTGGCTGCCGCGCGACAAATACTACAAAAATATTACATGTAAATGGTTTATTTCCCTACACACTAACCTCTGGTACGTCCGCTACAGATGTTTTCAGTATTTCATATTTTGTTGTTCATTTGTAATTTACTTTAAATACCCACTGGCATTCCGAAATGTGGAAGTCAAGACACAATTACATGTTTGCTTAAAAATATTATGATTTGCTTAGGACATGATAACCTACGAAAATCTCTCCTAATATAAAAAAAATACAATTTACTACCAACTCACCAGATTCACCAACATTTTGGCTCAAAATCAAACTCCGACTCGATTAAAATCGATATAATTTATATTTGGAATTCGCATCGCGTCCGCCATTTCTGTCGAGCCGACGTCACACAAACTTCGGTGCTGATTGGCAAACATCTTTTATTTTTCATGACGCGATGGTCATGTCGCCATTGTCGTGCCTATGCGATTCCACCATAAAGGTAAACATGTTACGAGGTTACATGACTATCTCAATGAACGTTCTAACCTCTGCCAGCTTGGAACCTAAAGTGTAGCCTACAATATTTAATTATTAGCATTTCTATACTCACCATTCGTGACAGTTTGACCACCATATTGCTAAGAACTGCAATGCTGCTTGCATCTAAAACGAATTTTAAACACTTTAAAACTTAACGTTTATTTAATTTAACGAGAGCAAAATGCCGCACCAATTAACAGCCATACTTGTTGCACTAGAAGTAACCAATTGGAGAGCAGCAGACAGGATATGTCGTTCGAACTAGTTTACTTTGAGCGAGAAGATAATGCGATCGGAACTAGTTCGGAGCTTGTGTAACCTTCCCATAAAGTTCAACTTGTTAAGCTTAAGTAGTTCAATTTCTAGTATGACCGTGGCATTTTATAACGACGTCAGATATAGCCTACTTTGAATGGTTTCGCGCGTTAGTGTCTCATAAGCGACAAAGCTATAAGGGCGAACTTGAAGCGCGCATCACATCATCGAACCAAGCGCTGGACTGCGTTCAAGATTCCCGCCGATCAATTTGTACTACGGAACAAGGGCGTGGTACATGATTCAACGGGAAAAGCATTAATCTATAAATATAGGTTTCTTGAAGCCAATTTGAGAAAATTAATCAAGAGCAATCCTAGACAATAGTTTTAGCCAACGTTTTAAACAAAATTGTTTCCAGTGTTACGAACTTCTGAGGCACAATTTCTGACGCCGGAACCTCGTGCATGTAACTGCGGCGCAAGAGATCACGCGTAACGAATTAGTAATTCTGGATAAATATTTACTCGTAAAGTTAGCAACTATCATTATCTAGGATTGTCGTTGAGTATTTTATCCATATTGGCTTCGAAAAAAACGTAGCAATCTATTGATGTTTTCAGCGTTTATTTATCTACCACGCGCTCTTAAGGTGGCCGCTTGAGTGGACGCATTATGCGTGTTCGAGACCTAGAAGTGCGGAAGCAGAAAGGATGTCTTAGCACGTGTATTTTGTCTCTCCCTAACCTCTAAGTGCAAGTCACCGAACCGGCGTGCAGTCTTCTCGCCTACAACCAATGCGCTTGAGCAGTGGCGTAGCTAGAATTTACTTTTCGGAGGGGACAATCCCAAGTTCTATATACCTGACGAACGTAACTTTACTACCGAATTAGAATATTTGTAACAGAAACACACTTTTGAAATCGTGCCAACAAAAAATGTATATTATTTGTACGAAATTTATCGCACGAAGGGCTAGAATGAACTTCCTAAACTTCCACTTTTGAAATTTCCAACTATGTGAATTTATAGGATTAATTTACAATTCACACTGAGGCGCAGGCATACAGTAATAACAAAAAATGCAGGACTAGTGGAAAATAAGTTTGTGTTTTACACTTCACTATTTCACAAAGGGTTGAATGTCCTTGGGCGAGGGTGGGCTCTGGGAGGGGACATGTCACCCGTGTCTCCCCCCGTAACTACGCCACTGCACTTGAGACTTTCAGTGGTGACGCTGCCATTTTATGACGTATTATTAAATATAAATGTGCACTGTACACGTCCATACATTTCAAAAAGATTCTGCGTCAAGATTTTTATACCGAAAACCCCCCAAAACACACATATTCGGTACTGCTGGAATTAACTTAGGCGATAAATGAATGAGGTGAAATAGGTAGACACACGTATAACGTTTTTTGAATGCTATTTCTAAGCAGACAACACTCATGTTAAATGAGTATAGTTTTTGAATAATCTTTTAACGACCTAAGCTCTGTACGACGCCCGACACCATCGACTATTGGTACATAATTCAACGCTAAAAGCATTAATCTATAACTTAAGGTTTCTTGAAGCCAATTTGCAAAAATTAAACAATGACCTATACAATAGTTTTAGCATACGTTTTAAACAAAATTGCTTCCAGTGTTACGAACTTCTGAGGCACAATCTCTGACGCTGGAACCTCGTGCATTTAACTGCGGCGCAAGAGATCACGCGTAACGAATTAATATTTCTGGATAAATATTTACTTATAGAGTTGGCAAATGCCATTATCTAGGATTGTTATTGAGTATTTTATCCATATTGTCTTCAAAAAAAGCGTAGAAATCTATTGATGTTTTCAGCGTTTATTTATCTACCACATACTCTTAAGCGATGACCATATCATTGTTCATTGTTTTCGTGGATAGTCTGTACCAACAAAAACGGTCACTCCTAGACAATTGTAATAAGAGGACCACTATTGTTACAAACCTCACATTACTATATTTAAAAAAAACTTCAAATTTCCAACTATCCCGACGGTACAAAAGTTTCATTCAATTAGAGGGTGGCCACCCCCTGTTATTTTAGTAATGGTTGAAGAAATCAATCAGCATTTCATGTGGTTTTGAAGGCCCTAATAACGTAAATCAATATTTAGAGTAGAGTCGTTTGAGATAATTCAGCTACCACTATTGCAATAAAATACGGTATTAAAACTCTATATTCAAACACTTATTACTTGCTAAATATTAAACCTAGGTACTGAGTGACCTGCATATTTTCTACTTTATTTGACAAAAGGTATCACCTTACAGCGTTTGTACGTGTAGTTCGGGAACAGCTTGTATGTGATTGTGTGTATATGTGTATATATAGTATTTAAAATAGATGGAAGTGATGTTTCAGCACTGTTTTGGGTAATCAAAGTAAAAAAGATATCGTAGCTTTTTAAAAGTGTTGATGCTGATTGTACGATATATAAAATTGCATCTGTTTGAAATCATTAACGGATAATTTCGTCCATTAAAAGTAATGCAACATATCTGGTGGGGCGAAAAAACCAAGCATGCAAATATCATATAAATGTCATGTTTGATCTAGTATAAGTAACAATTTTCATTGTATTTGTAGGTAAAGAGTACTTCTTATTGTGTCCGAATATACCATAATATAATATCTTTATTTTACGTGCGAAAACTAATATGTTGTATGTGGCGTAAGGGAAGATGAAAAATATACATATCTTATACTGTAAAAACTACAATAATACAATTTGTGTTATGGTATATTTTCAGGTAATGCGGTAACTAATGAACATTTTACTTCGCATTGCCGTAATTGTGCACTGAATATTTTATTCAAACAATGTTAAGATTTATTACTACATACCATTAAACACGTTACAGTACTGTGAAATTTTATAACATTTGTGAAAAACAATTGATGAGAAAACTTTCAAAACCAAATATGATCACAAATATTTGAAAATTAGTTTAACATGTTTACTGTATAATATTGGAGAGTCATACACGAATATATGAACCGATAGAATTATAAAATTACCTGTTCCTTAAAAAAATCAGACGGAAAAAGTACGTCTTCATTCAAAACCAAACATATCACCTCACTGTTATTTTGAATTAAAAACAAAGGTGCTACCTACTGGAAAGCGTAGGGTTATAAAATGTTGCCTCTGGCAAATTTATTAACCTTAAAAGCCAAGTTTGCCCATAAAACTCATTTACAGCCATGGCGTTTTTTCTCTAATGACAAATGAAATATAATATTTAAAATCTCATAGTAATGACCATAATTTGATAGTTTAGCCTGCCATATATAATTTCCGTTAGTATCCTAACATATAAGTTTTTATTCGGTTTACTGTAAAATTAAATAAAGTGGATACATGTGGTTTTAAAAGTTTGCTCCTAAAGAATTGTGTCATTAAACATTTCAGACGTATAGATAATAAAATATAAACACACCGATTCGAATGTATTCCTATGCTTTGGCGTACCACTGAAAAGTTTCCGGGAATAATTTAAATGTAAAGAATATTGTGATAGGAGTTATTTAAAAGAGAGATTCGTTAACCAGAAATTAACTGAGACTGAGTCTGCTCGAGCTATTGGGAAATTATCATGATAAAAAAGATGAAAGAGAAACGAGTAGAACTAATGAATAGGCTATTCGCTCAAGGTACATCCCGCACATGAAAGCTGTTAACTAATCATGGCTTGTGCAGTTTCCGCGGCGTTCCGTGAGGTATTGGCAACGCCGCAAATCCATCGGCAACAGACGCCAGCGGCGAACCGGCACTGTGATTGGGAGAGCCAGCCATTTAATTTTCCGCGGCAATTGCCGGTAATTGGGCTCTAATTAACCCCTCTTTGTATGCCTCGCGGAAAATCCTCCCCCGCAGCTGGAATCCTAGTAATTGGACTGACCAATCATACCCGTGAAAAATACACACGTGCGCCGCATGATCCTCGTCTTTTTGTTCGAGCGCATGAAGCAGTCAGTCCGAATACATTCGGTACAAACACGCGGCGAAAATAGGATAGGATATACGCCAGTAAGGAATGAGGGAGTTTTAATTCAGAACTGTTGCGTGGCTTAATTGCTTTGGAAATAACATCATGAAATATATAGTCGTAAATCATCAAAAGTGTCTTGTTCATAACAATAACCGAGAGAAGTAGCGTAGCTGCAAAGTAACATCGTCGTATTCGTAAGGGTCAGGATTCGATTCCCGGTTCAGTTGTCCTGATTTTAGTTTTACATATATTCAAGGGATGGTTCTCTAAAACGCTTTGACGCTGTTTGAAGGCAATTCATAAACTCAATTCAAATAGTGTATTTTACGAAGAGGCAACTGAATATTTAGTTATAGTGACCTTTGAATGTGAGTGAAATTTTTTCACATATACGTAATACGATTTATTGATTGGTTTGAATTTATTATAGCTAGATTTTTTTAGGCGTAATATTATCTACTCTCTCGGGATATAATTAGTTAATACATCGCAATTTTTTGGCAACAGCCAATTATTTTGTTCAAAAGTTGTAGCTTTGTATGATAACTCTTACCTGTGATAAAACTAAGCTCTATATCAATAACGATTACAAGCAAGAAAATTTCGCGAAAAACAATTTACACCACTTTGTTTCTCTGCCGAAAACACTCACAGCAGCGATACTCCGTGATCAATGATTGGATGATTTTAAGGTGCCATACACGTTCAGGAGGAAATCGCAGACGTGTGATATCTCAGTAACCATAGTCTTATTAGCATAGCCTAATGTGTGACGCTACTACACTGAGACATATTGTTAAAACCATAAAGAAGAGCTGCAGATGTGTTTGTAAAGAACTGACAGAAAGTGATGCAGGAATCTTTTACGCCACAACTTTCGGTCTCTGCTATTGAAGCATAATTGTATCCCCACAACGCTTTAGACATTGTAAATGCATTAGAT
>PNEQ01071063.1:11249-75865 GCA_003012365.1 Medauroidea extradentata
TATATATATATATATATATATATATATATATATATATATATATATATATATATATATATATATATCACTAACAGCGTTTTCTTACTGAAGCAAAAAAAAAAAAACAATCATGAAAACTAAGTCACTTTTTTTTAAATATTATGCTCATTAAAGTTACATAAAATGAACTATATCACACGAATTATTGTCATACTCGTACAATCAAAAGTTATGTCCTTATTAGATATATCAAGCGTAAATACTATATAGAATAATTTGTTTAATGATTCGTAGAGGCAGGAAAAATTCGCTAATTTAATGACCAGCGTGCTAGAATCCTTTGTCCTATGCGAACTAAATTCCTGTCTATTCGTTGATTGTCAGCTGTTTCACTGAGTAGCAGCTAGTGGACAAATAGTCGGGGCTTGAGTATGCATAGGATAGTTGATTCTAACATTAAGGTAATTGAATTTGCGAAATTTTCCTGGCCCTAATGATGTGTGCCAACTCTTCACGATATTTCAACTTACAAGAATGATCATTCCAAAATTCTAAGCCTTAATGAAAAGAACACGTATACTGAACTTTGGCATGAAGATTATGAAGACATATCTTGTAAAATGCTATTGTCGTTCTTTGGCACAGGCTGATATACAGCAAAGTAACATAACCTAAAAAAAAAAAAAAAAAAAAAAAAAAACGGGAATACCTGATTGTAAATACAGATGAATATACGCCGTAACCTATTCATTTTATTTAGATAACAATTTTCATTCCACAGGACGATTATGTCACAGTTCTCCTGACTGGCTATTGGTGCCAGCAGAAATGGAGAAGAGCTCAAGAGGAATTGACGGCGGAGTTTTCTGCTGGAGGAAAGAGAAGTTCCAGCAGCGAGGTTCGTCCCTTATTTCCTCTGAATGAACCACACCACTCCAGAGCGCCGTGCAAAGAGAGCTCCGGTGATTCCTCCATCTTCCCGCGTTGTAACAGGCCAGTAAACGACCACGTCTTCACCTCGCAGAGTGTTGGCAGGGAAGCCACGAACCAGTCCACGTCATCCAGGCAAGCTCTCCAGACCGCCTCCTCGCTTCCAGAGAGCACTAAAAGTTCCTCCTGTGTCCTGACGTCCCGACAATGGCGACACGGACCCCGATGTACAATGATGACGAAGGAATATCCTCGCCCATCTCACACGTTCTCGCATCAATCTGAGTGCCTCTCGCCCCCAGACTGATGTTATTTCAACCCTCCATTCTGCTCCACTTTACCACCCTTTCTATATCACAAATGCCTTTCCCACTCTGCACGACGCTGGCTTCTTATTTGACAAACTACTGACGGCTCCAGTTCCGGCAAGGGAAAAAGTAGGGGGACAGGAAACCCTACAACAACATTACCTTCTCCAAGCGTTGTTCCTAGTTTCATAATCGACGTAACTGGTATGTAGTTATAAATATGAAGTGGTTTTGCGTCACTATGTTGAGCTAGAAGCTAAACATATACAGACTATTATTACAGAGGGCTTCGATCATATTTGATTCCATTTGGAACTAAGAACATTTTGAATCACTTCTAACGTTTATCTCAAACTGTTGTTCGCAACTCCTGCAATTTGGTTACATGACCGTGAAGATTTTGAGACATAAGTGTCACTGAAGTTCGAAGGAAATTAATCCACGTGGTAGAGTACTCTAACAAATAACGTCAATTAACTGGATATATCCAGGCTATGTATTGTGATTTGCCAACGTAATTGTGCGTAACCTTCAAAAATGATATAATAAGTGATTGGTGGAAGATGGTGTGCTGAAAAAGGTATATTTAAAGTCATCATATTTATGTTTGGCGATTACACAATGACGGCTAAACGCAATTAAAACTTTTGATTACAATGGCCACCTTAACATTTTGGCATTAACTTGTCTCTGAACTTATATTAATACAGATTGACATAGTGTTACGTATTTTATTTTTGAAGTGTTGATACATTGCCCATTTAATATCTCAACACATTTTGAAGTTTTCAGAATTAGTTTTAATTAAGCTTCTTCAGAAAATATTTTTTCGGCAGTTACAAGAAAATCATTTAAACATTAATATGGTTCTTTCTTCCAATATATAAATTCAGGAGAATCATATTAATAACATTTTGAGGTACATGCAATAAAATTTCAAATTATTTTACCATGAAAACTGTAACATAACTATAAAATAATTTTGTAACAGAAATGTAAAAGTTATATAAAAAACATTGTTTAACTCTAGGCAACTATTGAGAGTTATAATCAATTATGTAAGTACTTCAAGCCTTTAAGTAAACCTTATGTTTATATTCTGTCCCTCATAACGATAAGACATAAAATACGTCTTATGGAGCGAGCGTTCTGCGAGTGTGAGAGAACTTCTATAATACTCACAAACACTTCATGAATGCAGTTGCAACTAGCAGTTTTGTTGTCAGAAAATGTAACTTTAAGAAGGTAACTACAGTTGCAGGTCTAATGTACTGCATGCGCCGTTTAACAATTTTTATGTTTTCCGTGCACCAAATGACCTACATTGTTTTGTTCCAAGATGACGCACGTCACTAACTGTGATCGGTTTAATTCGTTCTCATACTTTTAATATTCATGATACTCCAAACGTTTGTAGAGGATAGTTGTAGTTCTGCTCTTACTGAAACGATAATTTTAAAATAAGATTTTCATGCGAATAAAAATAACACTGTGTATTAATTAAAACAATTTTACATGAAGTGAAATATCGTAAGCCGCTTTCAGAATATTTTATATATTTTAGATTTCAGTATCATATCTGAAACATTTGAACTGGCGTCAAAATTATATTTTAACGTCGTTTTAAACTTGTGTATAATGTACAATTCATTTCCATTGTAATTTTAATTTTTGCTCAAATAATCGTTCCTTGTAATAATTTATTTCGTAAAAAATTGGAAAAAAAATTTCTTCTGTCTTTTTCACAATATCGAACATTTATTGGTAGCATAAGTATGCTTAATTTCTTTAACCTATAAGGTAAATTTGTGTTTGCTGAATATTGTAAATAAAATATCCAGATTTTCTAACGTGTTTTGCTCTCATAATCACTGTTTACATAATGAAAAAGTTAACATTTAAATAAATTGTAGGCAAATTTACGCTGTACATTATAAAATATACTTTGTTTAGTATAACTTCAGAAAATTTTGATAGTTTTGTATGCATATATTTTTTGTATTGTACACGTTTATCGCAATATCAGCCGAAATTTTTAGTTCTATAATGAACCTGGTATGTTCATTGCGTCGTATTTTCGTATGTTCATTTAATTGTATATTTCCTCGTTACTAGCATTACATAATGTAAACAGTTATGCGTTCTCATAACTGTCAAATTTTACTGAAGTTATACAAACCAGAGTATAACTATAGAGTATTCCGGGTAGGTTCTCAAAATGGTGTTAATGAACAAAGATAGTTGTTTTTTTTCCTATAAACGTACGTATTTTAAGTTATGCTTGGCAATCTCAATAATTTTAACGAATTACTGGGCACAAAAAATTTTTCTGACTTTGTCGTGGCATCAGAAAACTATCCACAAGATTAAAGAGACTTTCACAGTAATTTGAACAATTAAGAAGCAGAAATAATTACGAAGCCAGAGTACTGGTCTTTAGAAGTGTGAAGATATTAGTTTACAAATTGTTAATTTATTTTTAACAATGTAAATTTACATAGCTCACCCGTAATGGAATTTGTGTTGTGAACTATCCACTATTTTATTTTTATTTATTTATTTATTTTGCAATTCATCTCCTAAGATGATAATATTGCAGTAATATAAAATGGATGTCATTAAAATATAAATCTTTATGCGTTTTCTCAACAAAAATCTTAAAGATATATTAAGAACAACAGCCGTAGAGGAACCGGCCTGAACAATTTCATATTTGTCACTTTTCTCGCGCTGTTTTCCTTACTGATAGAATTATGCTGTCGCTACACGATATGCCAAACATGTTATCGTGAACATGTTTAGGCAGTCATATTTAAACTCCTTGAGGTGGATTGATTCAAAAGTAAACATATTAAAAATTTGGCATGACTAACCCATTTTGTATAATTTCACAATTTGTAGTAATATCTACATTTGCGAAAAAGTGTAATAAAAATTAATTGCGTAAACTTATGTTTTCTGGTCCTTTTCAATACATTTAGTATCTAATAATTACTAACATTTTCACTTCCTTCATACTGCTATACTTGTACTCGCTGTCAGCCATCTTGTTGCGAAACAAGCCAATCAAAGAAAAGCACAGACGTAGTGTCATTCTGTTGTAGCTACACGGCCAGGTATGTTTATGTAGTAAGAAATGAACGGAGCAATTACAGACCTCATGTAACAATACACGAACTTGAACATGTTCTACGCGAAAAAGCTTAAAGTAGTGAGAGCATACTCTTAGAATTACGCAAGGTAAAATAAATTCCTAGAATTACATTTCACTGAAAAAAAATATATACAGCAATGTACCACCTGCTATTATATTAATAATACCTACGGGTAATATTAAATTACAGCTTCAGGCAAAACAGGAACAGTAATTAAAACGGAGAGCAAAATTGATTAAACTTATAGTACTTTGTGTAAAGGGAATCACATGAAAACTACCTTCCTGGATATATTAAACAGCATTTTGAAGTCTCCGAGTATGTTTTTTTTTCTTTTTCCCATTTTGCGTCCCATGAAAAAGTCTTCGCTCACAGTTTGATGATATAAAATAGACTTCCAGGGAGGACTTTTTATCTCTTGCTCTTGTTTATGGCGGCGCTGTATGTGCTGGGCGGGAGCGGACGCCACCGACTCGATGGGGGATTAATTAAAATCTTAATTAACTGAAATAAAATTAAAAGAGTGGGCGGGTTGCCGGCCGCATATCAAGTGACTGCACGCTCTGCGGGAGTCCCGTCTCTCTCTTCGGCGTTTTCCTGTCTCCCTCGGTTCCCACATCCTCTCCTTCCCCGTTGGGGGCTAGCTTCGGGCGAAGCTTTGGCTTAGATGTAATAGAATAACTGGGATGATACTAAAAAAAAGTCCGTCCTTCCTGTTTAAAAATAAAACTGAAAACGCCAACTCCACGGACCTAACCAAACATCAAGATTTCCCCGACAAGTCCCAGTACATATACCGACAGAAATTTTCTTTCAGGCCTGTGTTTACTATGTTACTAAACGTAGTAACATATTCTCGTGCAGAAAAAAAACTTTAACCATAAGGCCAAGCTATTTAGTTTATACTGTTATTTGTCATAATTATTGTTTTAAGCTTAATCGTAAGTAGACGTAAAAAATCTGTCAGGCAGTTTCGTTTGAAATTGTTTTTGAAGTGACAGCTATTTTTTTTTTCAAAGCAAGAAATTATATGGTTTCGGTTGAACATCCAACTAACCAGAATTTCGTTATTTAAATAATTATCTAAAAGTATAGTATAAAAAATCAGGCAACATGGATAAGATTATTTTAAACAAAACTTCCAGACAGATGTTTTATATCTGCTCTCGTTTAGGCGTAAAAATATAATATTTTCTAAAAATGTATAAACTAGAGAGCATGGCCTTAATATACATGTTTGTACAAAGTGTAAAAAAAAGTATATATTCACTCAGAATACTATTTTTTTTAACTTAATAATAAATGAATCGCCACAAAGTTAATTTTGTAGCCGTAACACGATTTACAACTGGTACATGTCAGTATATCTCAAATATAGAAAGGTGACACAAAGCGGAAGAAATGTGTGTATACATCTCTTTTTAGTTACGGTTGGGTCAGGGAATTATATACACACACTTGATAACTGTAAATTTAAACTTGCGATCTCTGTGTACAAAAAGGGTCACTGACTACCTGCCTGGTATAACAAATCACAGAAAAACCTTTACACTTGAAAATTTTCGTTCGTGCTCCCCTCCACACATACGCATGAATATTTCGAAATTCGACCCATACAGGAATAAAGATACTTAGGCTACTTTTCTTCTTTTTAACCCTCGACAGTTACCTTACCCTGTAAAAGATGCTTTCGTAAATACCTAAAACGTTGCAGAAGATTTCTCTACTGAATACAATAAACTAATTGCCACGGGGGAGATTTAGTTTGTGTATCACTAGTCAGACGATCCGAAAATCAAGTTTGACCATCGAGAAATTAAATATACTGAATTATATTTTGCAATATCTTACAATAAGTAATGTGCTTCAATCTCTGTGACCCGGACCTGTATATGTTTTATTATTTTTTAAGCTTAGCAATAAAACAGACCACGGCATAGTATTTTACCAGGTATTCTAGTATATGCGGGCAAATCATGGGCAGGTACATAATAATATATCATTATTACAAATACGAAAAGTGACCTATTTATTGTGCCATAATTTATTTTTAACCACTCGGCAGAATTTAGCTCGCAGTAGTGTACATAAATAAGAACGGGTCAGTTTATAAACCTGTCGGCGTCAAATTATGTTATTAGTAGATGCCCAAAAATATTGCTAGTTCATTCGAGAAGACGTTTAGATTTCAAATTTCGGTTCATGAAACTTTTCCTTGAGGTCTGTGAACCAATAGCAGGCCTGCATGAAAACACTCACTGACACCCGAGCTACCTTGTCACATATATAACTGGCCACTCACTGGAGCAGCAGCCAATGAACAAGTAGCTGCAGGACAGAGTGTATAGAGGGCTGTACAGTCCAGCTGGCTTGTCGTTGAACCCGCGACATTTTCGGGGGTATAATTATTACAGGGTGACCTCATATTGCAACAAAGAAAAATTACCTGATTTTCCCCTCATTTCCCCGACAAAAAAAAAACAATTTCGCTGGTTTTTCACTACCATGAAAGCACCTTTCTGGAAATTACTTAACGTATTTCCCAATAAAAGTAAATGTTTCAAATCCTTTACAAACATTCTTTTGTCCAATCAGTGCACTTGATAACATTTCAGAAGAAATAACAACGAAACTGACAATAAAGTATAATCACATCCACACAGTAAAATAAATCGTACTTTTACCAGAAAAAGCTTGTAAATTAATGTCAAAATATTTATCAGTCTAGGAATTACATCAAGAATGTCACACGTCATTATAATGGCGAGGTACATACTTCAACGTTAAATGCATTAATCTATAACTGTACGTTTCTTGAAGCCAATTTGCGGAAATTAAACAATATCAATCCTAGACATAAGTTTTAGCCAACGTTTTAAACAAAATTGTTTCCAGTGTTACGAACTTCTGAGGCACAATCTCTGACGCCGGAATCTCGTGCATTTAACTGCGGCGCAAGAGATCACGCGTAACGAATTAGCAATTCTGGATAAATATTTACTCATAATGTTGGCAAATACCATTATCTAGGAATATCATTGACTATTTTATCCATATTGGCTTCGAAAAAACCGTAGAAATCAATTGATGTTTTCAGCGTTTATTTATCTACCACAAACTCTTAAACAGGTATAAATTTTCAAAATATCTGAGCCCACTAGACATATATATTTTTATGAGCTAAATTATTCGATGTGAAACAAACTAATCTTTGAAAGCTTGTTATATTGTACAAAATATTCTGTACTTTTACAAAAAAAAAATCTTGGAACCTAGGTTGGCAAAAAAAATTTTGTATCACTTGTAACAGTTTTGTAAATTGTACAATAATTAGGTTGTGGAAATACAAATATTACTTGTAAATAAACAACAGTATTTGCAATTATACAGATATATATGTATATTTTCAAGCATTTCCTGGAAAGTTTACGATAATTTTGTAAAAGTACAAAATTATTATTACTTTGTACATGAAGATAATATTTGAACAAGAAATACAACAATGCTCTCAAATCTCTTTTATTTTTCATTTTATTACTTTTATGGAATCTCAAAATGAGCCCGGCAAGAAAATTCAACGAAATTTCCCTTATTTTAATAGATGGCCACAGTTTCCCTGACAATTCCAGGCTTTCCAGGTCTGTGGCCTCATTATTTTTTGTGACCTGTACATTACTATTATTGTAGCCTACAGATGCGATATGCGTAATGTATTCGGCACACAATGCCTCTGTTCTAACAATTTACTGCAGCACAGCAATTAAGAAGAGTTGTTTGGCGCGTTGAAAGCACAGAATCAAAGGAGCTCTTATGACACACGCGCCTAATACCACATCGCTTCTGTTGACACGGCGGCAAACTGGTGCGCAGAGTTTCAGTTGTGCTGCTTAAATATGGGACTAAGCGCGGAGGGGCTATGTCAGTTGTGCGACCTCGTCAGTTGACAGAACGTATTTTCCTCTCCCCACTACGCTTTGCGGGTTATGCGGGCAGGTGACGAATGTTGGGATGCTAAGGCCAATAGGGTTTCGGCTTTATGTCTGGTGTACGAACTCACACGCCTCTTGGTAGCCAATGGGATGAACGATACATAAGCAACAATAGACTGTGCATATGGTTTATGGATAGTGTAAAGAGATGCCAACAGGCGGTGCGTATGGTTTTGTAGAGTGTAAGAATTGTAGGAGAGTTTTACGACCTCGGCAGTTGACAGAACTTTTTTAGAGCAGGTGTACAGAGTGGTTCGTGGAGGGAGTAAGAGGAAGCGTAGTAAAAACGTTCGGTGAAATGACGAGGTCGTAGAAGTGACCTTTTCCGAGCGGGGACAATTTTTAACATTTTCATAGTAGAATCCGTGTACCTAAGTTCGCTGTACAGTGAACACTCCTTAATTAGTATCTTGTCAATATAAGACGTACATATTGATATATATCTGGATGAAAATGGCCTTTTACCCGTGTTGGAGTGCTCGGAATTATCTGTATTTATAATATAATGTCTCACTCATTCACTTATCAAAGCAAAACACAAACCGCTGGACTTAAGAGACATGACATCTTGAGGGTGGCTTCTACTTATGTCATAGGCACTCTTTAAGAACGTTAGTATGGAGGTAATTATTTCTTCTGAATGAAGCTTACGTATATTCCTAAGAAAGCTGTTTCATAATTTCTTTAAATTCAACCTTTAAGGGAATTAAAAAGAATTAATCGTATTTTAAATTAATACTCTTTGTCACTTGAACCCACTGAGATAGTTATATAATTTTTTTTTTTAAATTGGAATTTAAGCTTACAGATGTACTTATAAAGTTATTTAATGATTTTTCGAAATTTGTTTACGTGGTGTAAAGAGAAATCTAGAATGCAGGTATGCCTTCGGAGAAATAATTTAAAATTTGTTACTTTTTACCGTCATATTTATGCGTGTATCTCTTTGGGCATGGACTTGTACGTACACGTTTAATTTCTTAAGACTTCTGACGTCCTATCTTAAGCTCGGTACACACTATCCTCAATTCTCTACTTAATTACTTACCTAATTCTGTACATAAATTTATATTGCGATTTTAGTACAGAATTATGAAGCAAAACTTCTGTGTTACGTACACACTATCACTGGTTACTAACAACTTAAGGTACATAAAGAAGAAAAAATATATCTGTGATGTCGGTTGCTACAATCCATAAATTATAACTGTAGAATTCCCGAAAACTATTTCATAAACAAGACACGCATGTGACTCCCAAATAAGTTACACTATTTTGTATTATTTAGATGTTGAAAACTCCGGCAGGCATTTTTTTTTAGCAGGAAACAAGAATTGTATTACTATTCAAACCACAGTGGCAACCCTGCTTGCGTACTTCGCATGCGCCGTGGCTGTAAGTACGGATTGCGCATGCGCGTGAACATACACTACGATGAAAAATAGGACGGGCTCTATCTGTGAAATTACGTACAGAATTCTCTGTGAAACCAGTGTAGTTGCGGTACACATTGTTGCAGTGCTATCTGCACAGAATTTGGTACGAAATTCTATACTGAATTACTGATAGTGTGTATCGGGCTTTAGAGTAATTGTTTGGAACACTGATGGGAGGGTTTGGTTAAAAACCCGTGGAAGGTGAGTCGACGCGGAACGGATGTGATATTATATACGCACATGTTAGTGGCAGCTGGCAGAAGATTTAATATTCTACTTGTAATACGAACATTTAAGGGTGGCTTCCCCTTGCAGCATAGGCATGCATTAATGAGTGAGAAAGAGTATAATGTATTTTCGCGATAATCTCGATATCTCATAAACCTGTTTAGGGAACGTGATGCTCTGGGGTTGAAAGTCGTAAAATGTGATTTCCCCGTGTCTTCTATCTCTCATTAGCACAGTAAGCTATCGCTACAGATTTTCCTTCAAAAAATCCATGCGGGAAAAGCTGCGACCGGTTAGTTACGGTTCACTAACTGACCAACTAACTCGACTGATATATGAAGCAACAGTACAAACAGCTGAACATCTTGAGGGCGGTTCCTTTCAAGGTAAAGCCGAGCACCAAGAAGGAATTTTTCCAAAATCGACACCTAAATGGATGAAATATGTTTTCCATGAATCGTCAATGTTGCTCGAATTAAATGTGCTGTCGTCGTAATTATTACTTTAACTACACACTGGTAAAAGTACATAGGCAATTTTAGGATCTGTGAAACTTTATTAATACGTATGCACAGATTGATAGCAGAAACTTATATGCATATGCGTACACACTGATACACTGATAATTAACTCACATATATATTTAAGGGCTTTTAAGTGTTTGTGCACATCTCTACAGAAAAAGGATTTGGTGAATTTGTTGCATTACATTCATTTAACGAATTCGGCCATTGATGTTTCAAGATATCTCAGAGAGTATCTCAGGTATGGCAAAATTTTGGCTGTCTTACATGTGGAAGTATTGTTTCAGTATTTCCACTGTCTACTGAGTGGAGTAAGTTTTGAAGAATACTTATATAGTTGTCGCAGAATGCTTCCTCTACTAGAAGAATATGGAAACATAAATTACCTGCTCTACCTTTCTCTCTCTCTCTCTCTCTCTATTACCGGCAAATGCCCACCTTGACAGAGTAAGAGAAGAAACGCATGACTTAAACATACCCACTATCACCGACTGACAAGAGTTACTGCAAATTTCTGTAGCTGGGTTGGATTTTCCAATAATCTCTCTATGATTGTTAGTATGAATTTAAGCAGGCCTGCTGTTAAAAGTATCAAAATAATTTCAAACTTTCAGCGGTATTGTTAAACAAATGAAATAAATATTTTGTAAGTCGAAGCAGCAGTCCGTGATATGTAGTTTCCATGTGATTTTTTTTTTCATGTCATTATCTTCATTGACGTTTTTGGCATATAAGAATGAAGGTGATGTAAATTTTGACTTCAAAATGTCACCATTGGAAAACTAGCTAAATTACTATTTTAATAAAAGAGGATTTTTTTACCAAGTTACGTCTACAAAACTAACACTATTTCCTACAAATGTAAAATTACGTTACGACTTTACCCATTTCAACATCCTTAAATGCTATTCCTAAGCAGTTGTTACTTCTGCTTGTCGAAGCTGTACACACAGCCAGGAGTGCAGACATGAGAGTTAAGGATGGTTCACAATTAAATAACAAAAGCACAAACAAAACAGTAGCCACCGTGCACAACCAGACGTCTTGTGCAAAATTCTTACTGCTATGTTTAGCCAATGGCATGTTTTTGACGAATCTGAAATATTCATTGCTGTATTAATGTCAACCGCAGGCCACAGAAACATATTTGAAGTGGAGTCGTATTTGGAGATAAAAATACAGAAACAAAGTTCCTATGAACTGCACAACGTAAAACATGATTTACAATATGGAAACATAGTTTTTAACATTAAAATTTCATATTCTAGAATTGATTTACCCTCGTGTATTTTTGGAGGTTAAACATTTCGCGAAAAGAATTTTGCCCCAGTTTGTTTCAGTGCCTTACGTGCACATCTGCATCTCGGCTTCATAATTATTGGCAGCTTTTTTTTTTTTTTGCGAAGGGACTCCCATTTGACTGTGACAACAACAGTAAGGTTACTGTGACACCAAATGTATGCAGGTAGAACCCCAAGACACGTTGGGGCCGAGGGGTCAGACCTCTCGCCTCCCACCAAGGCGACCCGGGTTCGATTCCCGGCAGGGTCGGTCCCCGGACTTTCGCGTGTGAGAATCGTGCCGGACGATGCCGTTGGTCGGCGGGTTTTCTCGGGGATCACCCGTTTCCCCCGCCCATTCATGCTGGCGCTACTCCATACTCACATCATATCACCCCTTACTACGATGTTAAGCGCTGACCAAAACCTCTTCACTCACCCAAGACACGAGGCAGTTAAAACATCCAATCACTGACCATGAAGCAGAGCTACAGATGTGCACACAAGGCACTGGAACAAACTGGGCAAAATTATTTTCGCGAAATGCTTATGGCCTTAATCATTAGGGACTGCTAATTTTCGAGAAATGTTTTGCCCCACTTTGTTTAAGTGCTTCACGGTCAATGATTGGACGTTTAAACTCTCACGAGTAGTGGGGTTCTACCCGAAAATCTTAGACGTGTGGTGTTGCAGTAACCTTGCTGTAATTGGCTCAGTGAAATGAGAGTATAGTCTCTTCATAAATGCACGCTATCCAGTAACCACGAAGCAAAACTGCACGTGTGTACGTAAGGCACTGAAGCAAACTCGGGCGAAACTCTTTTCGCGAAAATCAGTAGTCCTTACAAATCGAAATCGTACATGAAACTACAGTGTTTACAAGTCTATGTTGGCAGAAAATATTTTCGCGATATAGCATCATATCTACCTATGTTCTATGTTTACTGTTATGTTGTCAATAGAGGCAAGATTATTTCGCGTATTGATTCTAGGTCAGGTTGAACGACAATATTGTATACTTCAGTACGCCTTCTGTGATTAGACGACACCTGTTTTAACACATTTCTGATGAAGCCAGTGCTAAATAAGGAAACAAGTCGTGGTGGTAACACGTGTTACTGTTAGAAGACAATGGATATTTGACTTTGGCCAGTGTGTGTGTAGGTCTGAGAAGTCTAGGCTGTTGCCAGATGAATACGCGAAATACTCGTGCCTCTAGTTATCAATTGTGAACCAACCTTTATTGGTATGACGAGGTATCGTTCCAAGGTATAGTTCATTGGTCGGCGGGAGACAGTCGGCGGGAGTCGTCTAAGTATACAAGCGAGCGGATCTCCGAGGACCACGACAAAGACGAGAAGAAGTCCCCGTCAGCCGGCTGGAAAGATACGGCTGTCAAGAGGCGAAGTTCCTTCCCCCAGCGGATCTCCGCGGGCCGGGGCGCTTCAAAGTCGCTCGACTGTCTGGCGCAACAAGATACAGTTTGTGGAGCCGAACCCCGCAGGGAGCTGCAATAAATTCTAGGTACCTGCGTCTCGACGTGTTCCAGACACTCCCTCATCTCTTCAAGTACTATCTTCTTGCTTAAATAACTCATCTACCCGTGTCTCGTAGTCTACGAAACTTTAAGGTTATTACACACTTACTTTTAATTAACATGCCGCTCTAAAAGATAACAAACAACTGATAACTTTAGGCCTACTAATATTTCAGTGTATTTCATTATAATAAATTAGCAGTTTTGCAGTTTTATCACCCAGCCTTCATTAAATTCAGTCTTAAATAATATAACAGTACATGAGTTTTACGCCTCGTCAACAGCGAGGTCATTAAAGAATGTGACACACAACTTAGTACTCCTAGAGTGACAGGAGCTGCGATAGGAGTTGGCCCAATGTTGAGGAAGCACTTCAGCATTCACTTGGAGCGATTTCGGGAAACCATGGAAAACCGAAATCAGGATGACCGGAGCCGGTAACATAATCCGGGGCCTCTCGAATGCGAGTTAAATAATATATACAAAATGTTAAATATTGAAAATACTATGTATGGAACAGACAATAGAATATCATTTGAGTGGCAGATGAAGTAAAAATATAATCTTCACTGGTATAATGAAATATTTGATGGAAAATGAACGCATTAAGTAAATATGTGTGTGTACGCGTGTGTGTTGTTTGTAAATATAAATATATTATTTTTTAAATCCTTAACTGTTCGTGCAGTCAGTTGAGCCACAGACTAAATATTAATACAGACGTGAAATGACGTGGCGGCGCTTTTGATACTGGCGAACTTGCCCGCTTATATGGAGGTTGTTGCTACCAGCCCCGTGTATGTTTGGCTCCTGCATGTTACTGCGGGTTTCCAATTGGCCAGGCTGCCGGCTAGCAATGCAGCCGTCTTACGCTGATTGGCCGTAGGCGTATCCGCCATGTTGCTGGTCAGGGAAGCCATTTTGCTGGCGTGTGTGACTGAGTTCGCTGTCCTACCGGCTTTTTCACTTCTGTATTCCTAAATATTCTGTGGTTGAGCCATAATTGAAACTTATGCGTTATATCTATGTGTGTAGGCCTAAATTAATTTATTTTAAATGTTTGTTGCTGATATAAACATATTTTCATAAACAATGCATACTATAGAAGTATCGGTCCACCATAATGTATAAATATAATTTGAACGACACTCTGCATCACGGATATTACGGTGGCTTTTAAGACTGATAAGTCATAGGACAAGCTTAAAACTTTTTCTGATGTTGGCACACATTGACACATTGCCAGTACCATTCCTGTAGCCACCGGTAAGACTATTTTCAGACATTCTTTAAATTTACACACTAGTCGAATAATTGTCAACTTAACGTGTTAAACCATATTATTAAAAAAAAATTCAGATAGGTAATGTGAGTAATCCACAGATGTAAAATAGTGGTATGTCTTTACTCCATACCTTGTAACATTCTCTAATGATGATTAAAATTTTAAACAACTTGCCCTTTAGCTTCAACATAATACGTAATCATAAATATTGGAATTCATTACACCAGAAAAACTTTCTTGCATATCGTGACATATTTAAACATAGCATTCACACATAAAAAAGAGAGTTTTTGATGACACACCAAAGAAGTTATGATTTTCTTAGTTACCAAGACAATTTCCATTTTCCAACTAGCTATTATAGTAAACACCACGGTCATTGAGGAATATATAGCTCGTTGACATTTTCCGCAGAGCTCTCTTTTTTCATGGCCGTAGAAGAACAGGTCTGGACACTCGCCTGGAAACTTGACCCCCTTGTTGTTTGGCTGTAGTTCACCAAGTTACCGAGAATATTGTGTTTTATTGGCGCTTAATTTAGGGCGGTCGGACTAAACTCCGCCCACTTCCTTTCCGCTAAGATAAACAATTCATCAAAACAAATTTTTTTTCATCAATTTTTGAAATACTTTCTTCACTCACAAATTTAAGAAAAGGCTCCAGCAATCTTTATTTACTTTATAAATTTAACATTGGAAAAAAGTGGACGGAGTTTGAATCCGACCGCCCGGAAAACAGCGCCAAAAAGTACGGCATTCTCGGTAACTTGACGAACTACAGCCAAACAACAAGGGAGTCAAGCAAAATACATTGTTAGATAGGTGAGTGTCCAGACCTGTTCTTCTACGACCGTGGCATAGACATAGAACCATTAGACTTTTTGCTTGAAGAATTACATAATATAGACTGAATTAAAATACAACAAATTAAGTTAAAGCAATAGGAAAATCATTTAAGACATTGGGAACCAAGAGATGTAAGCAAGTAAGTTAAGTAACATTTTTACAATATATATAAACAAATCATAGCTGGTACATTAACCAAAGGCACAATATAATCACATAATTATTTTTTAAAATTATTAATTTTTCTGAAACGTCACAAAGTTACAGAGCGGAGGAATTAAAAAAAATGTGACATGTGATATCTAAATGAACCTTTATAAGAATGTAATTTATCTCCGTACCCACGTAGCACTAAATAAGGCGGCATTGGTTTTATGAATTTTGTTTATACAGTATTCAGTTCTTAAAAACTGTTGAATTTCGAATTTTTTTAATCATTTGGAAGCATATAGCAACAATTTGTTAAAGTTTCTTCTGATTCTACACACATTAAGTAGTAAATAAGGTTACGTGAATTTAAAGTGGTTTGGTCAGGCAGTGTTTAGTAATATAATGTATCACGAAATATCGAAGATTTCGGGACATACCATATAATTATTAATGCATGTATGTAAATAACAGATAGAAAACCAATTTAATCCAAAGTTTTTATTGTTGTAGGTACGACATAAAAGATGATGTTAGATGATGGCACGAGAATATACTTATTTAGTATTGAATAATATTATTTGATGTACGTAAATGATTTTTACTTTTGTGGTTAATTTGCACCAATTTTGAGGAAAGTAGGCTTATTAGTTACGCCGGTAACTACTTTTCCGGGCATAGTACGTCATTAAATGACACATTGAAGTTGGCAAATATTTATTAATATTCGATGAGTTAACAATAAATTTGTCTTAGTAGCAACAGCAATCTAGTGTTAATATTATAAAAAATTAATTTTTTAAAAATAATTCTTAACTACTATGCGTTTTCCTTGATGCAGTATACGTATTCCCTATTCCAGAAGCCAGGAGCGGATCGAAAAGAGGAAGGGGGTCACACAGAAGCCATAGTCCTTCCCATGACAGCAAAAAAAAAAATAAAAAAAAAATATCTCCATGTATACGTAGTACTGAAAAAATATTACCATACATTTTTCCTAAGACAACACAACATTTACTAGCACTGTCATGGTTACACGATTTTGTATGACAACAATATATAAAATAATAATTTTAAAAATAGGTAACAAATGAATTGCTTCCGTGATTTAAATAAAACGTTCCAGTTTCTATATTCCAAAATATTTTGTGCTATTTAGGGCCGTATCTATAAACGGCTTTCGAATGACAACCTACTGCTCACCAATGCTTTCTCTATGGGATAGCAGTTGGTTGCCATTCGAAAGCCGTTTATAGATACGGCCCTTAGTTTGCTATCATTAAAATTATT
Source organism: Medauroidea extradentata (assembly GCA_003012365.1). Taxonomy (NCBI): domain Eukaryota; kingdom Metazoa; phylum Arthropoda; class Insecta; order Phasmatodea; family Phasmatidae; genus Medauroidea; species Medauroidea extradentata. The sequence continues at coordinate 28,183 of PNEQ01071063.1, forward strand.
GTATATGTTGTAGTTGCTAACATAATTATAAAGACACACAGAAGTAGAAGCTTAAGAACTGTCTTGAGACTGTTATTTTACTAATATGTTTTAGTCATGTTTTATAGTGGTTGGGTGGCTGTAATCAAAGGTAGGCAATTTATACTGAAACTAGTTATGTGGTTAAGTTAAGCGTGAGGGTTGCGGTTAAATGAAAAATGTTAATATAATTACGGTGGCTTTACTCTACACAGTTTAGTTACAAAATACTACACGATTGTACTACACAATTTAGATAGGAGGGGAGAGACTGTTTAAATATTTACGTTGTTCTACTCTATGATGGGTGACCCTTTGGACACCGTAGACCTCACCGTTAGCATGATGCCGGAGGCTGATGATGATTGTGTCGGCTATCGACGGACGGCGGCACGTCGTGGGTCTCGACCCAGGACCATCCTGGCGAGGTGGTGACGGCTGGAAGGCTTGAAGGAGACAGATATCGATTCTCCCAATACCTTGCATTATATTGACACACTTCAGTGCCGGTGGGGAGAATCGCTGAGGCCCTTGTCTTGTGCAACCCCTGACCTGATTGCATTGCCGTCGTCGCTAGCCCGTCCTCCAGGCGAGACTCTTGGTAATCACAACAGAACGTATTCAATTATTTTATGTCGGCAAAAAGGTTTTCACTTTTAAAGAATAATGTATCCTTAAAACATTACAATTTCTTAAAGCGGCATATTTAATTTGCTTTGGTTCGGAAGCTCCTTAAACAGTAACATTTTGCAACTTAAATACAAATTATGGACCCCTCCGTGTCTTCCTTGCGGCGTGGATATTTATACATTCCAAGGTATTATCTGCCCCCAACCCCCCCCCCCCTTCCCTCTAAAGGACCAAGAGCTGGATCCACCCTTGTCCTACATCCATTTTACTTGTTCGCAAACAAACCCTAGGTTCGTTACTCAGGTAACAATCACACACACACAGGCATCGTTAGAGAGTTAATCCCATTATTTTTTTACTCTCTTTTTTGTCAAGCTAGAAGTATGCAACGCAGAGACGGACGTTTCGTGGATTAACGGAAAAGTTTTCCAGTCGTGCTGCCATTCATTCAGTGAGGCAACTGTACATTGTTGCCAAAAATAATTTCCACCTTCTCTTGCCCTTTCCTGCTATTGCTGTTTCGTTCCCTGGCCAGGATACGACCTAATCATTTGTTGGTGAGGAAGTCTGGAGTTTAAATAAGTCTGATGTTACAGATAAATTTTCTTTCCCTGCACGTAGTTTACATAGGTGGCTATGTTTGTGTGGCAGACGTATGCGTAAGCATAAACGTTCTGTTATGGATTGAATATCACACTAAAAATTAAAGAAAATTCAGGCAAAGTTCGTCAACTCACTGAATGATCTTCCTAATGAGTTTGGGAAGTTTTCATCCATACACAGTATGGGAAACTTACCATACTGAAACTTGTAAACAGAACAACTGTTTAGCATTGTTAATGTCCAAATCTGGTTGCAAAAGTTAACATTTGACGGTTTCCTAAAGGTTCACAAGAATGTTAATATAAATGTATGGCAAACAAGCACAATTTCTCAACACTCCTATTATTTGATGTGGTAAATTTACAAATCATTTTTTTTTTACAGTGAACTGGCGCTGTCTTGTAGAAAAATAGGAACAAATCATCTACTTAACTTATTCTAACGCAGACTGACAACCACAAAATATCTCATTTCAGAAACTTTATGCATGAACTAATATTGCTATTGCACTAACAATGTTACTCAGTTCCAACCCTTTCTCTGTACTAAAATTCATACCAACTAAAATTATTTGGCGAGTAAGTTAATGACCTTACCAATTTACGTGTGTCAAGACTGAGGTTTAAAGTGTTCTTAAAATTAGGAAAGCGTTAGTAAAGTGTTTAGAAAAAGCCCACTGATTAATGCCAATATATATCAAGGGGTTACTATTTTTTATAACATTGTCATAATTTGTTATTTTCGTTAGACCCTTGACATAGTACTTATCTACTCTAACCAGTAATTATCTGCAGCACATGATGTTCGAGATAGAACTTTTTTCGCTAAGAAAGTTTACAATGTAACTTACCTTTCTGGTCTACTAATCTTAACGAGGTCTTATTTTATTCTTTATTGCGGAATTAAATTTTGATTATATTTTCTCAAGAGGAGAAAACTAATTTTAAAACTAGTACTACGAGTATTTGGGTTCATATTATTTCATACTTCCATTCTACGCTTATTAAGTGCTTTAATATATCTATTTTTCTGCATTCCATGCTTTTTAATTAATTGAGAACAAAATACGCTCTTCGGAACCAACATCTACTACAAACGATAGTTAATTTAAAAACCGTAAATGATTGTTATTCAAATTAATGAGAATCGAAGTCACTCCTTTGTTTCCAACAGAGAAAATTAGTGACACTGAAGTAGTTAAGACTTATCACTTATAATTTAATTAAGACTTATAACTGGAGCGGATAAATTTTAGCTTTCTTACATGCAGAAGGCCAGTTTACTAACATTTAATTCAACTACCCTAGTAGCAAATACAAACATTTTTTAGTTGGCCAACTGTTGGCAGAAGTGGCCAACGTTCGCTAGTATGGTAGGATGGTTGTTAATCAGGCCACGTCAGTAAATATGTGTGTTATACTTAAATAATTTTAATGTGGGCAACATAATTTAAAAAGACTGATACATTTCAGTATAAGGTCCACAAGCAGACTTAGCAAACTAACCCACAAGCATCTGAGCACATTAAGAATACTTGTCGTACACTTGTGGTTAATGTGTGTGTGATTTCATTATGCATCATGTATGCTACATGTGGCCACGGGTGCATTCCGAATGTTTAGTGCCTGTAGGCTGATTATCACGATCAGATTTGCACAACTGGGCAAGTTGATGTTTGCTATTTGGGTACATTGACGACATTTCTTGTTTCTCGGACTAACAGCAGCACAGTCGCAACTCGCTGCAACGCATTTGTAGCGCAGGAGAGGGAGGCCCCTTATCTGGATCAACGCGAAGTTTGTACAAGCGACTTCACTGCACACGAATAGGGACATTCCAATAATAAAAATTGTACTTTAGTAACTTGGAGTTGAACAACTACAACGTATTTTATTAACAACTTCACTATCCCAAAGGCTGAAACACACAACTCATAGACGCTTTATAGACCGTCCTATGGCACTTCCTACAACTAACTGATGTGTCGGCAAACAATTTTTAAAGTTTTAGGACGAATATTTTTAACGAAACAGTAAAATTCTTTCATGAAATGCTTTGTTATGGTTTATAAAAATTGGCAGTAACGTTGATCGCCACACATTGTTCGAATGAATTTTGTACCTGCGTCGGAAACGTAATTTTATCATGCGACTCGAGGTATAAAAAATCACAGTGAGGAAGTACGACACCATTTTTTGAAAACTGTAAATTAAGTTTCATACTTCGCAATGTTGTAGCTATTATGTCAGCAAAAAAAAAAGAGTAGGTTTTATTCAAAGTTTTTCTTGTAGCGATACTCGAGATATTAGCGAAGGAAGCAAGTGTGCGTAACTGCAAAATGTGTTGCGTTCTTTTAATAATATTTTTTTTTCCGGATACGTAACTTACAACGCAGATGCTTGTGCGCCCTGGAGGGAAAGAAAAATACACGAGCAGTTCGAGACCGGAAGTTGTACGCAGATGGCGCGAAAACAGAAGAATAACTAGAAGAGAAAATGTTGAATTTACGCTCGCAACTTTAGTATATCTATTTTATTATGACCTAGATGATAAATTATTATTTTCGGAAGAAGGAAAATAAGGCGAGCCTTATGGAAGAATACTGTAGAAAAGTTTTTATTAGTGTCATAAATAATGCTGTTCTTTTTATCTATATTTCATGCATGTTTAGCGTGAATTCAGTCCAGGTAGTGAGGTAACTCGGAAGATGATGCCAGTGACACAGTTTTATTTTACATTTAGTCAATTATTTTTTAGATTTTCGTTAAAAAATTAAAGCTTATTATTTACTTAAACAAATGTTCAACGAAAATAAATTACTATCGTAATATTTTTTTTTGCACATTTATTCAAACATTGTGGCTTTAAAATTCCTCAAGGGTTGCAAATTCCCCCATGTTACCTTATCGTTACTGACAGTGGGGGCAGATTGAGGAGTGGACAGGAGGACGCTGTCCCTCCCCTAGATCATATAGGGGGACAGTATAGGCATTTGTACCTACCCTTAGTTTAATATTAAAAAAATATTACAATTTCTGCCAGCAGTATATTCATTATTTAGACTCGAAGACACTCAAATAGCACTAAATTTCACACGAAAACTCAAATATTCATTTCTGCCACTTGAGCGCTGGTATCGCTAGTGGGTGCAAACTAACTAATCACCGAGTTTTCCTGAATTTTAAGTTACGTAAAGTTGGTAATTTAAAGCGTCAAATTGGTATATTTTCACTTTAAGATTAAGTCAATTGACTTCTGTCTTTTCCAAGCCTATTTCAATTTAATGTTACAACAGTTCCGTATTATTCTTGTCCCTTAGCGATAGCAGCGAAACCGCAGCGGCAGAAATTTTCCCTGTGTCGAACTCTCCCATAAGAGAAAACTATTTCTTTCTAACCTGTAGTAGAATTAACCTTACTCGTACGTAAGGAATTCGATTATCTTCTCAACCTGTGTTATTTCAGAGTAACACATACACAGTTCACTTGCAGGAATTTTTAGTTCCTAGTTTTATATCGCGCTGAATTCAGCTGCTTACACTACGCTCGGTACGAACAAAAAACATAATTACGTTGTACGGGTACAGGTGCACGTGTGCAAGTGACGTCACAGAAATTCGGGCCAAACTTGCGCCTGATAGTTCCGGAACAGTAGTAGTTCGTATGTGAGTTCACATGGGTGGGAACCGTTTATGAATACGTACGTACGTAGACAACGTACGTTATTTCGTGTTAAATGATTTAATGAAATATTGTGAACAACGCCACTGAAGTGCTACATCATCTCAGAAAGCCAAGACTGAACTAGGAAAAAACAATACAGGAAAACAAACAGAATTGTCCATAGTCTACCCATACCTAAATAACCAAATCTGAAATATCCCAAGAGATAATGCGTCATAGGCCTATTACATAAAATACCAAAAAAATCGAAGAGTTAAAAGTTAAAAAATTTCGTTTATTTATATTGTATGCGATTTAACTCAGTTCCTTCCCACCTTTTTTTTTCTAAGACGACATAGCACTGCAGTGGCTTATATCCACAATTTGTCTTAGTAATTTATTAACCCCCATTGCAAGAATCTTACAAAAAGTTAAAAAACATTTTAATCAGGTCTTTAGCGCAGGTGAGGGGTAAGTTTAGGTGTATATGGAGCAGCGTCGGATTGAAAGAAGAGGAAACGGGAGATCCCCGAGTAAACCCGTCGACCAACCGCATTGTCCGGCAAGATTCCCACATGCGAAAATACGGGAATCGAACCCGGATCGCCTTGGTAGGAGGTGAAAGGTTTAATCTCAGTGTTCAAAAAGGTTTGCACTATCGTGAAGGTGCTAAACACAGAAATGGCGTATTTAAATTTCCAACATTTATTCTGTATTGGGAATATAAAGTATTAGAATGAAGTTAGGTTCCATCTGTTAGGTTTGCAACTAGAATTGCTTCATTTCCTATGATATTTGTATATAAACAGTGAAGGTAACGACACTACAGACAGTCTTACATTTATTCGTGTCGGTACTGTCAATTGAACACGGTCGGCCTCGGTAGATTGTTACGCAACTCATCTCGTCGTGTAGTAATATCGATGTTAACTGACAAGTAACAATACGAGTTCATCTTACATGCGTGGACAGTACTTCACGTGCCAGACTCCGAGATGTGATTTCTCACAGAAAATGACACACGGATACATTTACTAACACAATCCTCTGGTGAATATCAACTCAGATACGTGTCTTTGAAGCTGCGGCGTCATTTAGGAGGGGGGGGGAGGTAAATGCTAACTTTAGCACATAAAATGAAGTTTTACTATTATAGTTTCTAATTTATACATGCCTAACTAATAAAAAAGATGCAACAAGGCCACTGTCACCGAAAAAAAAACGTCATGCCCCCCCCCCCCCCCCCCAAGAAAAACCTGAAATGACGCCGCTGCTTTGAAGGTTATCATAGACTGGGTCAGCGGTTGACGCTGTGGCTACAGCGCTAGCCTCCCATCCATGCCATCCAGGTTTGATTATCGTCGAGTATGGTTTACGTGGAGGACGATGTTGTTGCCCGGCGATTTTCTCGGGGTACTCCCATTTTATCCGTTCCCTCTTCATTGTTGGGACTCACTTCATGTTATCCTTCAGATTACGCTTTTGCCTACGGGTGTCCAATCAGATGCATGCTTTCAGGGTGCGATGCCCTGTCATTGGGTTGGCCCTACACTTTCCATACACTTATTATTCGCCAGTCTTTCTTAAGAGCGTCCTAGTGAGGAAAAATCATAACTTTATATTTGTATGAAATATTGTTAGTCTTGTAGACATTACTTGCGGGTATATTTTCCTCTCACGATAAAAAAAACTAGTCGACCAGATTTTCCATAATGGCACTTCAAAGTCAAAATTTGCCAGATTTTAGTTCTTATAACAAGCAAAAACTAATGAACATAAATAAAGTAAAAAAAATCACGCTGAATTTACCTGTACATGTCAGATGCAACTGCGTGGCATGTTTTAAAGTTCATTACAAAATATGTTTGTATTAAAAAAAAGTCGATAAGAGAGACAAAAAATTCAAAATTTCAGAATTTTTTAAATACAAAATCATTTTGTAATGTATTTTAAAACATGCCAAGTAGTAGCTTGTGACATGCAGTTTCAGTGTGAATTTTTAAATTTAATTATGTTCTTTGATTTTTGCGGCTTATAAGAACTGAAATCGGGCAAATTTTGTATTTGAAGTATCATTATGAGAAAAATACTTGAGCTAAATTTTTGTAAGAGGAAAATTTACTCCCAAGTGACGTCTGCAAGACTAACACTATTTCACACAAATATAAAATAAGTATTTTTTGCACTTGAACACCCTTAAACAAAAATTTTAGCTCCCTATGGTTTTTATCAGAAGTCAATCATAATTATATTGATCGACAAGTGAGTACTCTCCACTTTCAAATATAATTTAAATTGCTTTCTTGTTGCATGCGATGGTTTTTTTCCTTGCAATATGTTTCATATAATAATTAATGTATAATACACATTTACATGTCTACGCAAGAGTAATATGTAGCCATCAGCTATTTATTAATTTAGTATTTTACTAAAACTGTAAGAATATTAAATTATTTACTTGTATAATACAGTACTTGGTAATATGTTATTAATTATGTTTAGTCAGTTAAATTGACATGCACATTTAATTTGTTCACGTCTGGGTAAGTCTCAGGACCCGAGAAACAATTGAACGTCGACAAGTACGAAGTTGTTAAAACACAGTTTTCACTATAATTTAAGGCATTATGCCATAGCTTCTTCGCCTTCCATTTAGTGATTTATAAATAGGGACTGGAAAATGTCGCGAATGCAATGTCCTGTAGGCTAGAATCAACTATCCTATGCATAATCAAGCCCCGACCATTTGTCCACTAACTGCTGCTCAGTGGAACAACAGGCAATGAACGAATATACAGAACTTGATTATGTATAGTTAGAGACATGCAAAATTCGCGTTATTTTCTGACAGCTGACTAGACTCCAAGTGACTATAGGCTCGTTCGACGTCTCCCGCTGGCCGATATTGCCGTGACTTGCCGAGGAGAATACCTTCACTGTAGAGAGGCCAATCTCTGTTAAGACGTAACTCACGTAAATGACAACACATAAAAGTTAGTGGCCAATTGAATCGCAGATTATGCTATGTTATGTACAGGAAAGTGAAGCTCAGTCTGCTACCAAATGATAACGCGAATTTTGCATGTCTCTATGTATAGTGCAATGGATTCTAGCTTACTGGTCATTGAATTAGCGAAATTTTCTATTCCCTATTAATAAATATAATTTATATGTTTGCTTGGAAAACAGCACTCACTTATCGATACGTGATCAAAACGGGATCGGGATTTATTATGGTAGCAATTGTAGGTTTTTTTTTACTAGCTCAAAGGAAAAGAAACGTCATATAATGGCATTTATACCCACGTGATTACGACTTAAGTATAACTTGAAATATCACGTGTGCACATTTGTACGTGTGAAATATACTTTGATTTTATTGCACACATTTGCAGGGTTTCCGTGAATTATTCTGACGCTAAGACAACAGATTCAATAAAGAACATTTTGCCTAGAGTTTAAAATGTATTAACTTGTTGCCGTATACATAATTTTCTTTTAGCTAAGGGTCGCTGTTTTCTTTCTAAAGAACAAGCCGTTTTTTAACCAAGTGGAAGTGGAAGTGGAAGTGTATGAAAAACACATTTTTTTTTTACTATTTACAGCTCCAGACATAGTTTGTGCTTAGGCCTACATATACTCTGGTACAGTGACATTTACCACGTAATATGATTGTCTACACGTCCTTCCACTTGGAGACTGGAGAGAAAATACCTGTAATGGCGTGGTCTAACAGAATTATCTCATTATCTTTGTTTCGCTGATAACATTGTTCCACTGCTCTTTCTGTGACAAAATTTTTCTTCTGCCAAACTGAGATTTTCCGAATTGTTCTGTAATTACTCGTCTGTCATTTTCAATGGATAGAAATGCCTTTGTCCTCTTCTTCACAATATAGGAGTGCACTGATGAAAGATTCAACGTTGAGTACCTTTTTTATTATCTTTTTTACGAGTTCGTTCTTTTGTCAGCGTCCTTGTACACTTGGGTCGTGTACCTACGTTTTAAACGTTCATCTTCGTAATATTTTTCATTTCTGCAGCAGTTATAGCTGGTGTCCTGAAAATGCCTGCCTGGATGGACGCTGTTGCACGTTGGAGGCATATTAGCCCTAAGGGCGACACAGCATCTCGTATATAAGCCTCTAGGCTCAAGTCAATGAACTGGCGTATCTTCTCTACGACAGATCACTTCTATGAGACACTGAGTGGTGATCCTCTCGTTTTATGGCTTGAGACAGGAAAACTTCGTGGGTTCACCGACCTGTAGACTAACCTACGAGAATTCACCCGCCGTACGGTAACTTGATACTTTTCTGGAATCCCTGCTTCTAGCTTGGAATTTTTTTTTCACACCAACCATGTATCCCTCCGCCAGACGTCAACAATAACATTGCCAGGCTGACGACTGCACTGCAAGCTGACGTACTATGCCACCTCTAAAATATTATAATGTAAAATGTAAATATACATTATATTTCATTTCCTGAAAATCAACACATTATATACATATTCCAGTAAACGATTTTCAATATTTTAGCCGCTGTTCATAATATACAGAAGAACTATTTCTATGACATCAATGCCAGCTTCACCATCCTCCAACTATCGTATAACAGACGTGTTTAACTATCTTTTAAATAATTATACCAAAAAATTTCCTTCATATCAGACGCGTAACAATAAAAAATGAATTTATTTATTGATCTCATTGTATTGCTTTTTCATTTGCTTACATAGTTGTGTGGTAATAACGGAAGTATTGCTGGTATTTTTTTTAAAAGTTGGTTCCTAAAAGTATCAACTTATCATACGGTGGATATTGTCGGGTACTTACGCAGACAAGTTGCTGCTCATTGGCTGCTCACTGACCCAGTGATATCACGTGATTGTGTCTGCATTGAGTTGCTTCCTTATTATTGGCTCGGGACCCTCCAGAGGGTGACCAACGAGTCAAGAGTCAATTTTGATAGTAACATTAGCTACAGTTTACTGAAGTTTAGTCTTTTAAAAAATGCCAAATGGTGCACTCGCCTAGTCGGCGTCAGAGGTCGTCGTGGTTTATCGACACCTCCGTGGTTCTAAACTTTCTTTGGCGGACAACAATCGTCGTCATCATCATATTACAAATATATTCCATAAGGGATACGTGAAATAAACTGTATATTTGACGAAATATAATGTGTAGCCATGTACTCACACTTCAATTAATACTTACAAAATATTAAAAAAGAAATTATTGTCAGGATTACCTCTGCTGGGTTCACTTTTTCCCTGACTTTACTTTACGCTGAAAGACTTGTTCGAGTCTAACCATAATATATACCAGCATGCAATTTTTTTTTTTTTACACGGAGCTTATTAAATATTTTTTTTAACTCAGCCAAAATAATTTTGTTGTTCTTACTGTGTTGCCAAACGTGTAATATTTGGCGGGTACAGTAAATATTTGTTTAACTGGGCATAGAGTACCAATTTAAATAATTTAAAAAAAAAATGATATAGTACCAAGTATCAAACCTGAGACATTCGTGTTTGGAGATCGATAATTAACAATAATAGCTAGACTCAACGTAAACATTTATCGCGTGCTTATGGATGCATATCTCGTCAAGTGAATGACAATTCGCAGATGCGTTTATCAATTTTTAAGTCTTATTGTTAATTTTATGTAGTAACTATTTAATTGGAGTTGTTTTATCTGAATGCAGCAATATTTAACTCAATAATGTTTTAGTTCTGTCAAATGCCACTGAAATTTCAAATCTACTCTCAAGTAGTGAAAACATGGCGTGCGTAAACATTAAGGTTTGGCTTGACCAACAGTAGGCCTATATATGTTAATGTATTTTGAAACAGATTATTGCATTCGCGTGGAGTAAATATTTTATTGCCAATGGCAATAACTTCGTTAATGCCACGCGTTCCTATTATGCTGTTTTTGAAAGTTTTTTTTAAATTCTGAACTGTAGTAGATATCGTTAAACTGATATATAGATGTATCGAAAATGATTTTTACTATGTACCCTGTTTTTTCAAAGCAAATCATAAACTATTTTGGTTAATATTGTCTTTAATGACTGTAAATAATTGTTTTGCTCTGGAATATGCAGGTTACATAGTAAAATCTATTTTTGACACATCTATATGTAACGATTTTACGATATTTACTCCTACCAGGATTTAATAGTAATATTCTTAGAAACAGCGTAAATAGAGACTCGTGCTCGTAACGAAAGTACGTATTATCTTAGACAAACACGATCATCGGTGTTGTTCAGGCACCAAAATATTTCGTTACCTGACAGAGTTGGCAACACTCACACACATTTTAAACAAAAGAAATTTAATGCAGATTAGATGATTCTTTCTGCCTACTTTCGCAACTGGATACAAACAAATTTTTAGGTACGTCTACCAGTAAATATCTATTCATTAATATTCTCTAAGAAATGCCACACTATTTTGTTTAAAACATAGGCAACATGTTTACGAAGAAATGCTGGTTACATTTCCAGATTTCATATAAAAGTACATTTCTAAATATACAACCTGTGTCAATTGTTCTGTATCTTCTAATACCAAGTTGCCGCAGGTTTTTTATTTAATAATTAATTTTAGTGAATAGTACTTGTTTGTTGAGACAGTTGCATAGTTGGTTTGCGATAACCTGAGAACTTATGAAGACCATCATGTTTGGAACAATAATTTAAAAAATATTATTTATTGCGACGACGGTCGTTAACTTTTGAGTCCGTTACAATCCATACATTTTGATTGCTAATTAGGTTGCTTTGTTTGAATTAAAAAATTGCAGGAAACTATAAATTAGATAAAAAAAAGTAACTAGGGCTGCAAAAGTGCTTATTTTATTCTGAAACATCTATAGTTTTCTTTACAGACAGTGATTACATCTCACATCTCTTTGGTTTTAATTGTTTGAGTAACTCAGAAGTCCTGTTGGCGCAAAACTGTTGTGACTTGTGTATTGTTTCAGCCGAATTGTTTGCGTCGTATGATTACTGAAACGTAACGGAAAAGCACTGTATAAGTGTACAAAATCTGTACTGAATAGATAAGTGTAGTATTCGTTATTTGGCCGTACTGTCGCCCTTCCGGATACGTAAAATACAGCGTATCATTAAATAACTTGCTGATCCAGGAAAACTACAGATTTTGAGAGACTATAACACCGTTCAACCAGAAAAATTGGGTCACTAACAAATATGAATGTTGAATGTTACCAAGTTAACACAGTTTTAACTCAATTGCGGGTGTTCCAAAATCCTTTAGGATCAAATTCAGGAAATTGCACTAAATGTTAGATTTCTAATCATTAGGAGCGATCAATACATTATTATTTACTATTTTGACGAGTTGTGTACCGTACGTAAAACATACTAGTTTTTCCGGTAAATATGTAGTCTTTTCCTCTATATTAACACTGCTGCAAAACCATTAGGTAAGTATAGTGTTTGTTACTATGTTAGATGTGTTCTACAGTCACGTTTTGAATGAAATCAAGCATTATTTTTAACATTTTACTATTGGTATCTATCTCGATTGCTGCAAATTTCTTATGAGAAAAGTGACACGCTAAACTATAAAAAAAAAAATAATAATAAAAAAAAAAAGTATGTGACACAACACAAGAAATCCTTTTCATTATGGAACAAAATATAATCAAAGAAATGCACTTTTACATTCAATATTAATGGATAATAACCGATCGGCGGACCTGCTATCCTTGATATTATGTAAATGTCTTAGTTGTCACAAGTAGGCCTACTATGGTAAGATAACTAAACGCAATTTGGAGTCCAAATACTTGGGTTGTACGTTTTTCTAACAGCTTTATAAGCCGTGTTATACTTTTTCTTAAATCAGAGTTCGTTAAGGACACGAAGGTTTGCCCCTTTATATGTCTAGAGTTTCGTAATTCTACTTATTACACAACACCACTCTGAGCTAGTTAGCGTGTTTATGTATCTAGAAAAACAAGTTCATAGTCTTTGCTACGGTCTGGCTCAGGGGTATGCTATTACATAAACAGCATACTTCGTTATCGAGATTAATTGCACACGAAGTACGCAGCCTTGAAATCTGCCCTTAACACGCGAGACGTCTACACGTTGCTGTACTTTTTTTTTAAGAAGGCGTTGCCTTAAAGCCAGTGGCCGAGTATGTTATTAAGCGAGGGTTGTGCGAGAAAATAGCCTTACGTAACGAACGAGACTGTGGCTTAATCACTGCAGTTTTAACTATTATTAAAATTAGAAATTCTACCCGAGAGTCTATATACTGTGAACGCACACAATAGCATTTACTCGTTCAGTTTTAAAAGATTTAATATTGAAGGGCTTAAAAGCCAATCGGTACGTATAAGCGTATTTTCATGAAACATGAGTTTAGTGCATATTTTGATACTTAAAATGTAAAGTTAATAATTTTGTGGCCGAGAGGTATATGTGACAGTCTCGTGGGCCATAATTTGGTGGTGTTTTACAAAAAAATAGCTGTAATGAAATATTCTGTTAATGTGAGAAGCGAAGATGTTATGAACGTCACTTTTTGGCTTCTAAGCCCTTCATTTGTGTCCAACTGTTTTAGGCTGTTTTTATTTATTTATAGACATGTCTAGATTCATGTTAAGCTGTCTGTGGATCCTTCTGTATCTTGAAAAATACAGTATTACCAATTAAGTAAGTAATTATTTCGTAATCCCTCATTAGAAGTGATATAAGAAAAATGCAAAACAGATTTAAATCTCACTAGCTTAGGTGATAATACATGAAACTAGTTCTCATTGTTTGCTGCTAACTTAACTGCAAGAGACCTTCACATACTTTTTAAAATCAAAGTTAAATTTAGTATGAGTAATATTTCCCTCTCCAAAACTTCATTTCAAATGTCATGAATTAACCGAGAAAGACATAAATTTTTTGAGTAAAGGAAATACAGTTTGGAGCATACAGAATATTAAAATTAAAACTCATAACATCTCTGCAAATACAGCTGAGTCTCGGTGTATATATATCAACATTGTTGTGCCTTTCACGCCAATATCTAAGCCTACGAACATATGCAAACTGTTTTGTAAACTTTGCAGCTGAAATCTTCAACCTGCACTTACCTGAAGGAATCTAAAAATGATCGGAACACTGATGTGTTCACAGAGAACATATTCATTCGTGTTTAAATCTTATTTGGATCTCCCCAGGTTAGTGTAGGTTGCAATTTTATGAATTAAGGGGCCCGTCTCGTGATGCACGAAATGGATTGCACTGTGTTTTATGGCAAACACAGAACCTCAATCAATTCACCAAACAGTATAAATTAAAGAACTATTCATAGATAAGTTTTAAGTCAATTCATAAAAAGATTCCCCCTCTCTGACCATTCCAATGGTTATTTCCAATTTGATCGTGATAGCAGCTCATTTTACTGACGAGCGTTTCTTTACCTGGTCAAATTGGTGGCCAGTAACTCATAGACAAGGAACAGTGGGAAAATGGCGTCTGTGTTCTTGCGTCGCTACCCGCTGAATCTACTGGTGTGCAGTAGATGATGCAGTTTCAATAGAAGCAGATGTCATGTGACAGGAATTGCGAACAAAAACCCTAAATTGTAATGTTGTTTACTTGTGGCGAAAATATATCTATAATATAAAAATGAATCGCAAAATGTGTTGGTAAGCGCATAACTCAACAACGCCTGGACCGATTTGGCCAATTCTTTTTTTAAATGTTCGTTGAAGTTCAAAGATGGTTTTTACGGCGAGTAAAATTCGAATAATTGCCGGAAAAAAAACCTAAAAACAGTAGAGTCAATTTGAGCTTTATTGCTATTGTTGTTTAAACAATGTAGGTATGTTCCTGTCATCGAGGCCTTAAGCATTCACTCAGGTATTGTATAAAGTTTGGGGTGTAGGAGGGGTGGCGTTACGGGTTCGTACCCCGTGCAAGACTTTGCGATGGGAATTACATGACACCATACAAGCGTATTGCGCGCGCTCTTTACACTGTTATTGAGTACGCTAGCTGTTAAATGCCGGGCAGCTGTTTTGCGGTGGAAGCCGCAGCCGGGCAGCTGTTTTATAGAGAAATAAAGACGAATTAAAAAAAAGTACGCTTAGCGCAGTGGACTGGACAAATCTGTTTGTATTTGATGTTTCAAAGATAAACAGTGAATATAATATAATATAGAATATAGTATCACCATCAATTAACACGTAACTAAAAGTTAGTTACTCTTTTATATAGTACACGCGGGCGAAGCCGCAACGGGACAGCTAGTTGAGTATAAAAACGAGTGAGATGTAAGTTTAACTCCCAGAACTAACTATATACATAAACAATTCGGTTTGTTGCTCTGTAGCCACTTATGTTTAATTTTTTCCAACCATGTGTTTGGTATATTTTAAGGAGTGAATTTAAACGCAAAATTATTACGAACTTACACATTATTGAATTAAATAATGTTATCTTTTGCAACATATTTTGGATGATAGTGGCTGAGTATAATTTGTCCTCCAAGATTTATGTAATTTAATTTTGTGTAATTTATGACATCTGTGATCAGACTGTAACAGAGTATTACTTTTAATTCATGTTTTTATGTAAATTATTAATGTTAAATTTGTCACAACTGTTAGCTGACTGAGGTCGAGTATAGTTTGTACTTCATGTTTTTATGTTGTTTAATTAAGTGGAATTTGTTATATCTGTGAACAGACAGTGGCAAAGCACAATTAGTACTCGACCTACATAGTCACAGACTTTCTTATTTTTAAAGCACTGAAGGCAGATAGGAAAAAGTCTCCTTTTCCTATCTGCCATCACTGATCAAAAATACGCCAGTCTGTGACAATGTAGTAATGTAATAAGTTGTAAAAAATTATCATTTCCGGATTGTCGAACCTTAATTTTCAATAATAAGCGTGGGGAAAAAGTTATGTTGAAAAATGTGAAAATTCACTGACTTGGCGCACCATCCCTCTTAAGGGTGTTCACGAGGCAAAAATTTAGTGTTCGTTTTATATACGTTACTTGTGACTATGTATTCCACTCGTAAAATAATTTTTAGCTCTCATAGTTTTCCCATAGCAGCACTTCAGATTCAAAATTATCAAGTTACAAGGAGCACAGGAATAAGAAAAGTCAAGTGACTTGCTAAGATGAAATAACTTTCACTGAAATTAGATATGCGCCTTATGCAAAAATGTTACAACGAAATTCCTTTATATATATATTTGAAAAAGATCTTAAAGTAATAACAATTTACTTCATTTGTGGCAATTTTTCATAAAGACAAAGAACTTAGTTGTATGCCTTTTCAAACATTTTAGCATATCGCCCGTAATATCTAATTTCAGTGTAAATTATTTCATTCTAGTAAGTCACTTGATTTTTGTTATACCTATGTTCCAGTAACTTGCAAATTCTGACTTGATATACCGAAATGGGAAAACTACGAGCGCTATTTAAATTCACCACTATTGATTAAAGCTTATATTTTAGCGGCCGATAATTGCGAAAATGGGAATTTTTAGCGGTATTTTTAAGATGTGTAAATCTTCGTGCAGAATCTCTTACGATGTACAGGCGTGTACGATGCACCCTTGTCGTTAATACTGCCTCATAAAATAGGACCAGCACTGAAAGTCTCATACTGGTGCTACGGCCGTCGAGAGCTGGTTGGGCCCTGAGGATACAAACAGAAGGGATATATTTCGGGAAACCATGGAAAATGCGAACCAATGTGCCATTCCGCTCGGTACAAAAAATCTGTAGTACAAATTATACTCTGTTACAGTCAGATCACAGTTGTCACAACTTCTGCATACTGAAATACAAAAACATGGATACCAAAGAAACTTTACTCGGCCACAGTAAGATAACAAACGTTGCAATATAACAATAATACTTTTCACATAGCCTAATCATGTAGGTATCTAATAATGTAAGAAGGTGTATAAAAGTGTAATCTACGGATTGTCGAGCATTGGTTTTTGATAATAAGCGAGGGGAAAAAAGTTACATAAAAATTGTGAAAATTCATAGTTTTGGTGTACCGTCCCCCTTAAAGTGGCCGCCTACCCCATGCTTCAAATGCGTTGAAATGTGTTCATAAATAGCTTTCTTCTAAGAAAATATTCCTCGAGTACCCATTGTGCCAACGTACGATAAGAAAACACACTTCAGACAAGGTCGGAACATCATTAAGACGCTACGCTCATTATAAAACACTGTTTCTAAGTCTTCCAACATGGCTAAAAAAGGCCTTTTCAGACTACCGTACTTCAAAATGTACTAACCGGATATGTGCGAAACTCAGATTGCGGCCTGCACTGAACTTAGCTGCAGACTTTCCACCAATAAAATTATGAGGTCACCGCTTAATGTCCCATATTAAAAACCGTTCGGCGGGAACTTTGCACGCTAGTTCAGCGCTTGGCTCGTTGAGGCGACGCGGCATTTGATGCGCGCTTCAAGGTCGATCTTACTGTTCCGTCGCTTTTGAACTTATAGCGTATATTTAAGCCGTGCTCAGTCGAACCAAATTAAGAATATAAAAAAAATTGCTGGACTGATTACGGCTTAAATATAAGTTAAAAGTTCAACTGCGGTGTTTTTATTGTAGCGCAAGGTAAATAATTTATATATAATAATAATAATAAATTTCCTATTATTCGTCTCAGAATTTCAAAAGAGCGAAAAATAAAATAATTCAATATGGCGACTGATGCCAAGCCTTAATGCAGACACCTCAAGTGGCGTCCATGGACCAGAATGGCGGAGCGTCCAGCCGCTCAATGTTAATTCGCACGTGCCGCGGGCGATAATGCGACGCCATATGGCTGCGACGGAGAGGGTTGATAGGAGGGTTGGTTTCAGCAGGCGCATGGCGTGACTGCGCCTTGGTCGAGGTATGCGGCACGCGACCCCACACCCCCCACACACACTCACCCTCCATCGGGCAGGGTAATTGCCTCGCTGTGCGCCCCGTTAATTAGTTGCGCGATTGTCACGCGTCAGGTAATAGGCGCCGGCCCGGTCGCACATTGTCACGCCAGGATATGCGCTCGCGTCGCCAGCTGGCCGTGATAAGAATGGGTGACACCCCCTCCCTCTCCTTCTCCGTTCAGTTCCGTCTAACATCCGCGTACGTAGCAGATACTATATTGTTATATGAAATTCGTAAACAAGGAGAGAAAAATCAGTGTACTATTTCTCTCTCACTGTTTACAAATTGAATTTAACGCACAAAACAAATTTAGCGCGAAATTGTTAATACGTATAAGTGGTTCTACCTAAACGTTTTTTTTTTGGGGGGGGGGGGGATCGTGTCGGACGATGCCGCTGGTGCGAGGGTTTTATCGGGGATCTCCAGTTTCCCCCTGCCCTTTCATTCCAGCGCTGCTCCATATACACATCATGTCACCCTTCAACAGCGCTAAAGACCTCGATGTTAAGCGCTGACCAAAATCTCTCCCACTAAACAAATTTTTCTATTTATTAACTCCAAAACAAATATATCCAATTAAAAATCAGTATTTGTGTATTAGGGGAACGGTCGTAGAAGAACAGGTCTGGACACTCGCCTATCTAACAATGTATTTTGCTTGACCCCCTTGTTGTTTGGCTGTAGTTCGTCAAGTTACCGAGAATGTCGTACTTTTTGGCGCTGTTTTCCGGGCGGTCGGAATCAAACTCCGTCCACTTTTTTCCATTGTTATATTTATAAAGTAAATAAAGATTACTGGAGCCTTTTCTTAAATTTGTGAGCAAAGGAAGTACTTCATAAATTGATAAAAAAACACGTTTTGATAAATTGTTTATCTTAACGGAAAGGAAGTGGGCGGGGTTTAGTCCGACCGCCCTAACATCAGCGCGAATAAATCACAATATTCTCGGTAACTTGGTGAACTACAGCCAAACAACAAGGGGGTCAAATATCCAGGCGAGTGTCCAGACCTGTTTTTCTACGGCCGTGATTAGGGGTATAGTGAAATCTTACGGGCGATAAGTTACGCCAGTTGCCGATATACCGATCACATAGAGAATCCAAATGTCCTTCCCCGGCAAAGTTACGATTTCAAGGTGCAAAATTGGGGTTATGTAAGCAGTTTTCATCCCGAAACTTTGACTATACCGCTGGTGGAAGTATTAATATCTTTATTTTATTTACTTATTAATTTCTTTCATAATTTCGGTAGCCTTTTTCTATTCTCTTTAAGGGTGTCCAAATGGGGAAAACTCGTAATTTTATATTTTTATTAAATACCGTTAGTTTTGTAGACATTACTTGAGAGTAACGTCTTTAAAGCTAAAATTATTTCATACAAATATACAATTATTTTTTTCCTCTCTTTGATGCCCTTAAGGAGTAAAAATTGGAAACCAATTTGGTTCTGACAATATTTAAATGTTTAAATTAAATATTGATGATAATAATAACAATAATATGTTGCTATAGTATCAATTTAAGAGTAAAATTTGTTTTAAAGTAAATTTTTTAGGGTGACAGTATGTAATATTTTTATGGAGGGGACGTGTTTCCACCCCCGCCCCTTTTCGCCATTAGTTACTCCCGCGCAGCCTTAAACATGCTCTTCTCTCCGCCCTGGATTCTCTTTGATGACCACCGCCTGTGATCTCAACGCGCTCGGCGGAAGAACCTTTGGTCGGACTCCACCCCTCCCCGGGAACATACGCGATATCGCCCTTCACGCGTCCGTCGGCGTGGAAGACAATTAGTTAGCTGTGGCTTCAGGAACCGTCGTAGAAACGAAGTTGGTTTTCCGTCCGGTAATACAGTCGTGGTACAGAATATTTAGGAATACAGAAGTGAAATGAGGAGCCAACTTTCAAAACTAGACATGTACACCTTATCTAGTAGTAAAAGGAAGTGAGAAATCACATATTATGTGTAGAGCCCCGGATATTTCGCGGGTTTAACGACCAGCAGGCTGAACTGCACAGTCCTATGTACACTCTGTCCTCAGCTACTGGTACATTGGCTGCTGCTCCAGTGAGTGGGCATTTGAACATTTGACGAAGTAGCGCGGGATTCACCGAGTGTTTTATGCATGTCCGCAATTGGTTCGGTGTACTCAAGGTCAAGTTTAATAAACAATTACTAGAGGCAATATTATTTCGCGTATTGATTCTAGGTCAGGTTGAATGCCAATAGTGTGTAACGTGCAGGTATTGGTGTAGGAAGGTATTAAGCGAAATATATACTTATTTAGGGTAATCTGCGAAATTGGAATTGTCTGGTCATGTGACCATTCATTCGATTCGGTATCGCGTCACGATACCGAATCTGCAATGCAAAATATGCTACGAGGATTTTTATTGAGTTGAGATTAAATAAGAGAAAGATGTGAGAATCTGGACCTTTCCCTCGGGCCAGAATAGCAGATGGTGTCGCGGGAGCCTTGGCGCCGTCGGGCCCATCACTCTTCCCACACCCCTCCACTGGACCACCCCGGCCAGTAGGGGGAGGGGGATGCAGCAGCATATAGCAACGACACTTAGACACAGTGAAAAATAATATGAATTAGACTTTTGGCTAGAGTATTCTGTTAATTTAAATAAGTAATATAAGTTAAGTAAACAAATGAGAACTGTCCAGGTTTTGAAAGAAAATATGCAAATTGATTTAAATAAATGCGACGATGGTGTACTACAGGGCTGGCTTCGGTAGGCGGGGCTGTTTCTGAATGCTCTCTTCCCATTGGCCGGATTACCAATACCGGGACCGGTGGCGGGTTATCGG
Organism: Medauroidea extradentata; assembly: GCA_003012365.1. Taxonomy (NCBI): domain Eukaryota; kingdom Metazoa; phylum Arthropoda; class Insecta; order Phasmatodea; family Phasmatidae; genus Medauroidea; species Medauroidea extradentata. The sequence goes on from PNEQ01071063.1 coordinate 48,878, forward strand.
ACAGGGTGGGGAGAGAAGGGAGAGCTTAATGGACCGCGGGCGAAGGAGGTCGCGAGGGTGCTCGCGTGGTCGCGCATCGAGGTATAGTCTCCGGGGGTTCGGGCGTCGAAGGTCAGGGCGGCAGACCGGTGACAAGACGACCCGATCAACTGAGTAACAACGAGACCCGATCAACTGAGTAACAACGACGGGGCGAGTGAAGTTGTTCGGCCGCGCGACGTTAAATGCGGTGGATAAGCGGGATTTCAAGTAGGGTCACTAGGTCGGGGCAGCAGACCGCCGACACGACCACTTAAACTGCGTCGACGGCAGATGGCGGGGTGCTACTAACTGAATTTCAACTTAGTGTATCGGCCGCGCTAGATTGACGGGTCTGTACAATTATTAGCCACGCCTGCGGGAGTCAGCAACTCAGTGCACCATCGGCATATAGAAAGTGATAACACCTTGTTTTTATTCACCTAAAATCACAATAATAATAAAAATGGTAGAAAATAATAGCCAGATAAAACATTACTAACAAAGAGAAAAAGTAAAGTAAAATCAACAACAAACTAGCACGTCGTAAGTGTATATTTCACAACTCCTTCTGTGATTAGACGACACCTGTTTTAACACATCTTTGACGACTGCAAGCCAGTGATAAATAAGGAAACTAGTTGTGGTGGTAACACGTGTTACGATTAGAAGCCAACGGATATTTAACTTTGGTCAGTGTATATATGTCTGAGAAGTCTATACGCTGTTGCCTGATGAATACGCAAAATACTCGTGCCCCTTACTAAAACTGGGTCTGGGCGAACACTGATTGGCGAGGAGGGCAAGTTTTAAATGGAATACCGGCAGAAAACCGTGATTAGTAATTATGCTAGCACAGGCACAAAATCATCAAGAGGAGTCGCAAGAAAAGAAGAGGATATGTGCCGTGCATTGCTTCACTCGTCTGAGTACAGTTTCAATGCGGGTGGAAGGAGGGCGTGCTGACCTTCGGGCCTAAAACTTGCCCCACTGGCAAGCAATCAGGCCAATAAGAAACCTGCCGTAACATGCAGGAGCCAAACATATTCGGGACTGGTATCAACAGCTTCGGACAGCCAATAGGTGGCAAAGTTCGCTCGTATGATGTAAACCACTTTGTCATTTCACGTCGGAGCGCGATATATTTAGTGCTTTGGAAGGGAAGCGACACACCAGTTTTGAGTCTTGCGCTTAGAGGCGTTGAGGAGTGTGGTAGCTGTACAATCGTTGACCTTAACAGCCCGCGCAATTCCCAATACCGAACGTACTCGCTGTAGTCCAATAACACGCAAATTATGTACATTACGGTACGATATTATTGCACGAGTCGAAAGTCAAAGGATTGGACTATACGATGTCAGGATGTACTTTTATCTTTTACCGTAAGGAAACTAAGCGTAGAAGCCCAAAAAACGCAAATTTTTTTTGGCATCTTACCTCTATAATGATATACGATGGATAATCATCTGAGTTACGTAATTCGGAAACTGATTTGGGAAACAGTCATGACAGTGCTCGTTAAAATTCAGTTATATACAATGTCAAAATAAATATAATTTCTATATGTATTTAATTTCTATTATTTTATTTATGCTTCATAAGAACTAGGATACGTTAGTTTCAATGTTGTTCCAGGCTGGAAATGTTTCCCTTGGTCAATCTATTTTTGACCTTATGAAAATGTTTTCGTGTTAATGCTGAACATGGTTTATTAGTGGTGTTACTCTCAAAAGTTAACGTGTTAAGTCACGCAGAAATGTGTTTCTGCGTGGTTAACGTCTGTCCAAAGGTAATTAAATGTACTTTTTTTTTACCGTGAATTGTTTTTTTTTTCTGATTTTTCTTTTATTGTATACTCTGCTTCGCGTAACGTCACTAAAATTTGACAGGTATTTTAACTGCTAATATCTTATTGTATGTGATACAATGCAAGACAAAGTTTACAGTACAAATGGTGAAATGGACTTCTCAGGTGTTCATTTTAGAACTAAAAATGTCGACTGGCATAGCATTGAAACATATAAAACGTTGTTCCCTCAGAAGAGCCCAATTTCACTAAAGTGATGCTAAACATTGTTAGATATAATGGTTTATCGCGGGAAAACTTGACTGTTTGCTGGGTATCAACGTACGTTCAGCTTATCGGAAGATTACTGACCTTTGCTTGTACGTAGAGCTGTTGCCCTATTTGACTGAGTCTATGAGAGTACCGGCATTGTAGTATTTTATGCCTATTATTGGTCTGCAGATAAATACGTTGTGTCAGACGTATATGTTGCAAGAAAATATAGTGTTTTCAAGGGTATGTAGGCCAAAACATTTTCACGATAGACCATCATCTCTAAACATTGTATAACATGCAGGCTCTCTATCCTAAAACGCTCCTCAAAGAGATACGTAACAACAACTCTACATTCGCGAATATTTGAACGTTCGTTTGACAGGAGGCTACATTCCACGACGCCTGCTCGCGCGCTAGACTACGTGTACGTAATTGAGGGGGAAATTAATGCGAAGAGTGCCTCCCTAACCAGACAAAAAAAAGGCGGATTTTAGTATGCGCAGTAGCATTTTATATGAGAACATTAAGGATGAAAGTACCCTTGGGCAGCTATAATTAATTTAGCTGCGAATTTAATATCGTCGAGGAAGAAGTCCCAGTGGATGTTGACCCGCTCGTCGCTGCACTGCTATTAAGTTGGAAATACTTACTGCTACGGGTTCTTATTTAAGTTTTTTGTGAATATTATTTTTTAAATCTCAAAAAGGATCAGTTACTGTATAACCATCTTACATATGTTTCAAAGATTGTGTATTCTATGCATCGTATATACATAAAATTTTGGGTGTTTATTAACTTTTAAGAAAATTTATCAGTGTTTATAATTAGCAAAATTTTTCCTTTTTTGTTTTTAAAATATTTGACTACATGGCAAAAATTATTAAAACCCACATAAGTGACAGCTTTAAGATATCTGCTCCTTTTTTGGATTAAAAACAAAAAAAAATTTAAAAAAAATTGATTGCATGGGAATCCATTATCTGAAATCTTTGAGAGGGCAGTGAATATGATACCTTACATTAATGAATAATGATATTGTTTATCATCGTTATTAACAATGTGGTGAATTTAGTGTATTGTGATTTTCTCTTTTATTTTACCAGAGGTTGTAAAATTTAATTTATTTAACATTTAAGATTTAAAATCATAATTTACTAAAAATCATAAATTACTACAAACGCGAATTTGATAAGTTGATGGATTATTTAAAAATATAAATGAAACCTGTGTTTTAGTGAATTGCTCTGAAAATTTACTAAAGTAAATTTATTACAAAAGAAACAAGATAATAACCATTAAAATACATTTAGGAATATTACGTATTCGATTCTACATAAATTGTAGCTTTCAAAAATAACGAAATCCCATATATCTAAGTAATGTATCACATTTTCAAATGAATAATAATATTTACATAAACACACAGTTGCACAGACGTAAACACAGTAAAAAATAATACTTTTACAAGAAAAAGCTTGTAAACGAACCTCAAAACATTTGTGAGTCCACGCATCACAACAAGAATGTCGCAGGTCACAAAAACTGGTTGCCAATTTTTTTTTGTGTCACTTCAAACAATTATTGTAAAATGAACAAGAATGTAGTTGCAAATGTTTAAAAATCATTTTTAAATACACAAAAATGTTTGTAAATAAACAAAAATGTTTGTAATTATACAGAAATGACTGTTAACTTCCAAGCAGTTCCTGTAAAATTTGCAAAAAAAAAAAAAAAATAGATAGTAGTTTTCAAAGAATTTTTTTTTGTAAAAGGACAATTTTTTTGATGTGTACGTTCACACCTACACACATATTTTTAACGTCCGTGAAATCACAAACTAGTTGTTATTATATTCCTACCAAGTTGCACGTTGAGTAGTCTATATATAGACTATGGGCCGTATCTATAAACGTCTTTCGAATGACAACAAACTGCTATCCCCATAGAGAAAGCATTGGTGAGCAGTTGGTTGTATTCGAAATGGGTCTATATTTTCGGTCCTAAACTTACTGGTACACTCTGTTGTAAACTTAAGGGTGTTCGAGTGGGGAAAAACCATAATTTTATATTTGTTTGAAAGAGTATTAGTTTTATAGAAGTCATTTGGGGGTATTTTTTGCTCTAAAAAATGGACCAGCCTGTTTTCACATAATGACATTACAAAGTCAATATTTGCAAAATTTTACTTCATGCACACCGCGAAAATCGATAAACATAATTAAATGAAATTTATTACATTGAAACTACATGGCAGTCTACAGCTTACCTACCTATATAAAATTCATTACAAAAAATTTTTGTATTTAAGAAAATTGCTTCAAGAATAAAAAAACCATAACAACAATTTTAAAAATGTAAACATATTTTGTAATGGGTTTTTATGTTCTTCAAGCCATATCCCGTGACATATAGTTTGTGTGAATTATTTCATTCAATTATATTAATGGTTTTCGCGACCGGTATGAAGTAAAATTTTGTAAATTTTGACTGTGAAATGACGCTATGGAATAACTGTCCGAGCTAAACTTTTTGTAAAAGGAGAATATACTCACAAATAACGTCTACAAAAGCAACACTGATTTATGTAAACATTAAATTATAATTTTTCCCCAACTCAATACCTTAAGGATGTTCAAGAGCGATAAAATCATAATTTTATATTTTTATGAAATATTGTTAGTTTTGTAGACGAAACTTGTGAGTGCATTTCTTTCTTACGAAACAATTGTAGCTCTCATAGTTTTCTCATAACGGGGTGTCAAAGTCAGAAAGTGCTTGTTACGCAGCCATGCAAATAGTGAAAACCAACTGACCTACTTAAACAAAATAATTCACTGTAAACATACATTCCATGAGCTATGCAATAAAACATTAAAATACCCACAACGTAATAGTTTGAATTTAAAAAAAATATCGCGAAAGTACAGAAAAAAATTGCGAATTGAGCACTTTTTTTTATAATACAAAAACAGCGCGGGATTTTTTAAATGTTTTATTACGTAGCCCATAGTATGTTATTTCCCTGTGAATTGTTTCACGTACGTAAGTCAATTGGTATTCACTATATGTATGGCAGCAGAACATGCAAATGTTGACTTTGACGCACCGTTATGACAAAATTACGCCAACTAAAATTGTTTCGAAACAGGAAACCGGACTCTCAAGTTTCGTCTACAAAACTAACAATATTTCATATAAATTTAAAATTATGACTTTATCGCACTTGAACACCCTTAACGCACTAGTGCCCTAGGAGACAGCTAGAGAAAAGAAAGGTTCATGTATGATTTAGGTAATTTATTACTAAGGATTTAAACTGACTATTATGTAAACTAAAGTAAAGGGAAGTGAGTGTTTTTAGTTTAACTGTTCTGTTCACACGAAAACCTGTACCCTGGTGCAGTGAAATGCTATCAGTATTAAATTTCATTTATTGCCAAAAACATTTTGGTAAAAAATTTGCTTCCGTGTAAACACTTATTTTTGATAGCATCAACACTACTTGCCCGAAACAACCAAGGATTGACTTTTGCAAAATTAATCAAAATTAAAATTTTCAACTGAATGTTTGAAAAACAGTAAAGTTCTCTCGAATAAAAAACTAAATGAAATGCATGAATACATTTCCCATCCTATATTTCAAGGGCGTGAATCATTTTGAACAAGTACTCAATTAAAGTTTTATTTACGGAAGGAAACGAATCGTAAGCCTTAGCAAACTGTGATATTACGTCGTTTTGAATAAATTGTCACAAATTTAAAAATTTCCATATCATAGGACGGATACAACAATTTTCGTTTTACAAAAATTCAAATATGCCTTCTAATAAAGCTGTGGCATTTGTTTTACTAGCATTTCAAAATTGAAAAGGTAATAGTAATGATCTACAAATTTTTATTCCAAAACTGAACACGAGTTATTACTACATAGCGAAAATTAATGGGTCAAACGATACTATCAGTTATTGATGCATTCATATATAATGTTTTTATTAAGCTAATTGACGTTAGGCCTACACCCTGTTTTGATAAAATTTGTTTTTTGCAACCACCATTTCTACAGACGGACCAATAGTTTTGCTACGTGTCCGCCAAGATAAACGCTTTGTTTATCACCGAGTTTCTTATCTACCTCGGTTGTTACAAGATTCTCTCCTCTCATTTAATATTTCATCTCTGCCCCTCCTCTTCAAGAAGTATTGCTATCTTCCTTCCTAACCAAGCCTCATAAACTGCTAGTACCAATGTATCAGCATATCAATTATTTTGAAACAGGTGTTTACCAGGCCATAAGTTGAAGGACGGCAGACAATCCTCATTATACAATCATGGCAGCACTATTTGCTGCTAATGTCATGGTAGCTGCGGAAGTGTACATAAATTATTGCCTTTTGTCACAACAGTAGTGATACAAGCCTCACTGAATGCACGTTGGTTCTCTGAAGACACGAACGCTACCTTTCTTGGCCGAGTTCCCACGAGCAAGTATCCAGCCATGACCAATCTCCTTACACACAAGTAGTTTGCCAGGAATATTTGTCATGCCCTTGGCCTACCAGTCATCTGACTTGTTTTGCCATGTATAGGGTCACGGACTTTTCGCGAAAAGAATTTTGCCCCACTTTGTTTCAATACCTTACGTGCTCATCTGCATTTCTTCTTCATGGTTATAGGCAGTGTGGCTTGTTGAAGTGACGTCTCTCATTTGACTGTACCAACCACAAAAAGGTTACTGCAACATCACACGTCTGTGATTTGCTGGTAGAAGCCAGCCCAAAGCACGTAAGAATTAAAATATCCAATCACTGACCGTGTGAACGTAAGGCACTCAAACAAACTGGTGCAAAATTCTTTTCGCGAAAAATTCATGACACTTGCCATGAAGAATTCCGGGACAAAACGTACGCCAGCTTTATCCCAACCGAGCTGCTCGTAATTATAACATAACTAGAGGCACGATTATTTCGCGTATTCATCTGACTTCTCAGTCCTATAGACGAACTGGGCATTGCCGATTGTTCATTGGCTTCTAACCCGCCATGCGGGTACCACTTGATTTCACCATCATGAGTTATTTCCTTATTTATTACTGGTTTGCAGTCGTCAAATGTGTATCAAAATAACTGTTGTCCGATCTCAGTGATGACAGAAAATTATACGTTGTTGACGTTCAACCTGACCTAGAATCAATATGCGAAATAATCGTACCTCTAAACATAACGTCGTACTAGAGTGGGCAAATATTTCCCGGGTTGATATCCGGCATTTGTAAAGTTACTTGTGTAAATCTAATCGACGAATATAGGCACTCAGCTATTCTTCTGCGTCATAGATGTGTAAGAAGTTGTCTTGATGTAATTGTATCGTAAAATGGATTAATTTTTTTATTTGTACCATTACACCAAAGCAGTTGGTTTTAGCTCAAAAATTCGTTTATTCTTAGATACATGCAAATTTCGCTTTATTTTCTGACAACAGGCTAGACTGCAAGCTGTTGTTTATCTGCTCGACGTCATCCACTGGCCTATACTGTCGTGGATTGAAGCTGGGAACACTTAGAGCCAATAACTAAAAGTTCCTCGGTAGAATGGCCAGTCGCATGTAAAACAATCAAATACGTTTAGGTATATTATATCACATACATACTCGTGAGCAATAAAATCACAGCTTGTGTACGAGTGTGTACATATCAGTGGAGTCTAGTCTGGAACAAATAATAACGCGAATTTTGCATGTCTCTATTTATTTTGCACAAACTTTTATGGTCCTTAAGTGAACAGTTGAGACACCTGTCCATGCCATGGTTATTTGATATAATAATTTAAAACTGTGTGAAGTGACGCTGTCTTAGACTGCCCTGTTCGACCACGCTTGATACTCTGAACTAGTTTGAAAAACAGAAAAACCTCACCACATGTTCTGGTTTGAACGTCTTAATTAATACAAAAGTTGATCAGTGAAGATTATATTTGTAGGCGTTGCATGTTTCAAAAACTTACGTTACAAATTTTGGGAACAGTACTACAAGTGTGACGTAGTTATTTTGTGACACGACCGACATACTTTTAAACTGACGCAAGTTCATTATAATAGCGTGGTATAATTCTATACGTCTATTGTGAACATTGCCAGTAATCAATTCATTCAGCGTAAGTGAGTGTGGAAAACTTTTGAATAAGATCAGTGAGTTAGAACTTGTTGAAAAACGACTAAGTCCCGAGTGTATATAAAAACTGTTATGGTGGACGTTTTCGTTTTTGTAAATTAAATAAGGAAGATTACATTGACGATATCGACGTTCCGAAATAGCTGGTTAGACTTTGACCTGTAAGAAGAAAAACTAAAAGGTGTTTTAAGTACTCACTGTAGTGACGTGTTTTCTCCAGCCCCGTTTACCGGGCTGTCGTCAGGCAAGCTCCGGGGAAGTAGACACGTATCAACACCGGCTCATGCACGTCATGCGGCCAGCTAGGTTTCTCACTTACTGCCGGCAGAACGGACTGTGCTAACTACGCGCTGAGCGATCGCGGCGTTGCTGGTGGCTAAAAATGGAACTTCAAAACCTACTTTATCGGTTGGTTTAACTCGACAGGTTAGCAGACGAGGAGCGGACGGATATTGTGGAACTATTTATTATCAAGAAAATACTACGCCGGAACTTTATCCTTTGGGGAAGGGGAAGCTCCGAGTTGGAAATAAATACTGCTGTCTCGCTAGGGTCGGGGACATTTCTACTGGATGCATTGCATCCAGTTGCAGGGGCAGGATGACAAGTTAAGTACAAACCTACGTGAGGGGCCATGATGGCCTAGGGATCTAACAGAACAGATTATGACGGCATAGAATGTTTTCGTCGCCAGTAATTATTTTGCAAGATTTTCCTCGCATGCAAATGAGTCAGGGTAGAGTGTTGAAAATGTTTTCAGAATGATAAATATGATCCGGGCGTGTTTTAAAAATTAGCGGTATGGTATCAGATATGAGATTTTACGCGTCTCCGTCTCAGAGATTTTTTTTTATTTAATTAGGTTTTTTTTTTTTTAATTTGTAATATGGCATTTGTCCTAGGTTAAGTTAAATGTTCCTTATTTCCGGAATAGTAAATGTCTATGTAAATGGTTATTCAACCTGTTTTAGAGACCGAGGTCTGTTAATATCTTGGGTGTTAGTTGTATAATGTTGTGGGCGGTTGAATAGCCCTATGTATGTATGTACATGTTTTCTTGTGGAGGAAATTAGGAAATTACAATTGTGCGAATTTAAATTGTATAAAATTGAGTATGAAACTAGTATGAAGACAATCTGTTATAAATATTGATCAAACCATTGTTGTGTTAAAAACTGTACAAAAAAATAGAATTTAATATAATAAATTATATAAATTAACACTATGCTTTTCTGTTCATGTAAGTTCTATGGTCACAACCTCAGAATCACTTATCTGTACATTTTCAAAAAACTATTTTGGCAGATGAGCTTTTGATCTTTGTGGTTCTTCTTTTGAGTGGGAAGTTTACTGATTGGTTTCAGGAAAATGGCTCACTCTTAAGAAAATCACCACACAGTAACATGTAAATATCACGTGCGTCACAATTTTGCACTTAATTAAAATGCAGCCTAAACTATGGGTTGTTATTCGTCGGAATGATTTTGAAAGAAACCGCATCCCTAACGAGAGTTGCGTACACATTTCTTATATAGTGAACTAATGCACTAAACCTACAAAACGGCGAAGTTTTTACTAAAGACACACGCCAACTTTGGTACACTGAATATTGAAACGTTAAAAAAACTAGATACTAAATTAGTGTCAGATTAAACGTGGTGATATAATTTTAATAAAATTGTTTCACGAGTGACGTGTTACTTGCTACGCGGCAGGAAATTTTTTACTATAACGATTTGAAGTAAATATTCGATTTTTTTATTTTTACGTAAATGTGCTTCAGGTTAACAATGTGATTATCCCAGCCAATTTCTTCGTAAGCGATTTATTTTTAAGCTGTCGATTTATTGGCCACAATATAATTGTATTATTTATCCTGAAGCATAGTAAAAGTCATGATAAAAACATCTACGATTATTATGAGTGTCGTTACTGAAGAGCTCTTCTTGCACAAGATAGCAAGATTTATGATTAGCTACGCAGTGTACTAAGGCCATGCTCTCCAGTTTCTACTTTTTTTTTTTTTTTAGAGATAGGAATTTTGTACGCCGAAACGAGAGCAAATAAAAAAAATTGTTTTTTTGGAAGTTTTGTTTAAAATTGTTTTCTCCATGTTGGCTGACTTTTCCAAGACAGTAAATGCCACTTTTAGTGCCAGCTTTCTTCGAGGTGGTACATATGTGAAAAATGCCATCGTATCTGTAAAAAATTTTCAGTTGTTTATTAAAATTGAAATAACTCGGTACGAATCAAAGCAAGCGAGTTGGAAAAATTTTCTACTGGAAAACAGAGGTTCCCTTAGTCCATTGCATTTGTAAACTGTTTTTTTTTATCTAGAAAAATTAACAAAAATTCCTGCAAATTGAATTTTAAGAAATACAGAGCTGATATATGGGTCACTGGCATTTTTCGCACAGGCAATGAAAGCCGATATTTCGGCTCTTGGCACTGAAGGGGATACTATTATTTTACCTATTTATGGAATTAACGAAATTATGGTTAATTTACTTTTTAGTCGAAACCTTATAATTTCCTGCATTGAAAAAAAAATAGCTATTACGACAAAAACAATTTTAAACAAAACTGCCAGGCAGATTTGTGATATATACTCTCGTTTAGGCTAAAAAATAACTATCACAAAAATAGTAGAAACAAGATAGCATGATCTTAAGGCCTCGCTCTTTAGTTTTACAGTGGTTCCAAAATATTTTTTAACGCAAATTAATACATACATAAAAATTAATTTTTCCTTTTTTTTAACACTTATATATCATCGTTTGTATCTGAATTTTTCTGTTGCAATACTCCAAACGGATTTTTATATTTTTTGCCCCTGAAATATCACATTTTTGTTTCGAAAATATGCCAAAATAAGGCAAAATATTTTTTTTTGCTAGCAAACGGTACATTATTTTAAAAATCGCTCTCCGGAAATTGTGTATCGCATGATTGTACACAGTCTAAAATTTTTTCAAAGCATTTGGTTGAAAAGTATTTTAGTTCGGGTAAACTGACCACTTATCGCGATATATCTTAAAATCGTGATAAACCATTTTACAGGCTTCACAAAGTTGGGGAACATCTGTACACCGAGTCCACTAGCTTACCAACACAGAGCAGGCGTGTGTAGTTTCGGTAATAAATAACCAATATATCACGCATAAAATATCACAATTAAAATGTTTAACATATGTCTGGTACTGAAGTTCGAAGTCTTAGTATCACGAAGTAGGGAGGTGTACCTTATTTGCAATTGTTTGAAATAAATGAACGACCATGGCCATAAATGTCGTATAAAAAGACGGAAGGTGTCCGACTAACAGGAAAGAAAGATGAAGCGACCTGCCACCCTCAAACAATGCAGCCAAGTGGCTTGGAAAGTGACGATCAGAACCACGGAGCAATTTTTCACAAGAGTTAACAGACAGACAGACAGGCGCGTCACAGAGATGATGGACCGGCTCGTGGTGACCCTGAGAGGTAGCGACACGGCGGGTTCTTGTCATAGGGCGGACAAAGCGACGCTGCCGGTGTCCGATACGAGCTCTGCAGGTCCGGTGATGGAGGATGGCCGCGGGGACATGGATCGTGAGCGGAGGGGCCATCTAACCCTGCGGCGTCCTTTCCAAACACATCCACCAACCAGAGGGACGCTCGTAGTCGACGGCACTGCACAAACACGGCTGTCCCCGCACCAGACATGCATGATTCATGCGGCTGCCTGGCGGGCCCAGATTAATCCATTTTCTCGCCCGCTCAGACTCCCTACCCCCCTCACCAACCCTCTAAAACCCTTCTCAATCCCTTACACCGCCGCCTAATTTTCGCCAACTGCTGTCACGACACGCCGCGATTGAAAACAACCTACCGGCGCGCACCTTCGGCTTGTCTTGAGCGGGTATTGCTTTCCTGCCAAGTTCGTCGTCTACCCTCCCTTCGTCAGAGACTAACAAGCTGACCTGTTTTCAAATCTGCCGCTGCGGTTGTTAAGGGTTTTCAAATACGACAAAATCCTACTATATTTTTACGGAAATAGTGTTAGTTTTGTAGATTATACTTATGAGTACAGTTTCCTCTTACGAAACAATTTTATCTCTCATAGTTTCTTCATGCCGGTGTGTCAAAGTTGAAATTTGTTTGTTGCGCTGCCATGCGAAAAGTGAAAACCAATTAACTAACTTATGTGAAAAAATTCACAGTGAAATAACATGGCATGGACTATTTAACAAAACAATAGAAAAACTCAGTCAACCATTTTTTTAATGGCTGAATTTGTATCTTTTTTCCATACCCATTTGGATATTTTTTAATTCCAAATATTACGTTGCGAGTTTCTAAATGTTTTATTACTTACCTCTTCGGATGTTAGTTAACAGTGAATTAATTAACTTAAGTAAGTCAGTTGGTTTTCGCTGTTTGCACGGCAGCGTAACAATCACATTTTGACTCTGACGTATCGTTATGAGAAAACCATGTAAGATAAAATTGTTTTGTAAGAGAAAACTGTACGCACAAGTATCGTCTTCAAAACTAACACTGTTTAATAACAATATAAAATTTTGAATTTATCGCGCTTCAACAGCCTGAATGACTACTAATTGGAATCCACAAGTATCTGAAAGTCACTACTAAAAAACTTCAAAATGACAATCCTAGATAACGCATTGTAAAAAAAATGTTTATAATTTTACAAAAAAAAAAAAAAGCCTTGGAAACCCAGTAGTCAAAGAAATTCCTTGTATAACTACAGTAGCTTTTTAATAAAAAACAAAGTATGTGTCTGTAAAATTACAAGGACTAGCCTTGTAGCTGTACTTTCGATAAGGAAAAAAATAAATTTAAATGTTTATTGTACTTCATAAAAAACACTGAACTTATTTATCAAATAACTTTTGAATAAAGGACGTATACATGAGATTATTTTGAAAAAAAGAAATAAAAACTCTCGGGAGGTGCTAAGTTACGAATCACTCTCCCCACGCATAGAATCGTTTGCACCGTACCACTTTTTTTTTTAATTCGAGTGACCCCAGTACGTTTCGTAAGACAATTTGTATAGTGACAATTTTTGAGACCCAATGGACAAACACAAATTAACACCCAGCCAGACCTGGGAATTGAACCCAGTACCCCCCGCACCAAACCGGCCGCTGAACCAACTGAGCCACAAGGGGTCGGCTCCACTACATCACTGTGACTTTTGTACCATTTGGAAACTATTTACTTGTATACATTCAATGCACAGTGCAGTAATAATTCTTTCTTTTAAAGCACGCGGTTAATATAAACATTCACTTTATTCTAGAAAAATAGTTTTCAGAAGTTGTGATCTTTGATTAAGTCATTTCCGGCGAACTTAATTTTCGTAGGCTACACATTTTTTCTAAGTTTTTTTGCAAACAAAATTCTTTTAACATTATAAAATAATAATTTTACAAGGAAAATATTTAACATTTACAAAAGATTTTACAGCTACAAAGAAGTGCCTTGTCATATTTTACAAAAAAATTTACAGTGCAGAAACTGTCGGTATAGGTACAAAGAATTCCTTTGTAGTATTACAAAGTTTACCTTTGTAACTTCATAAACTAATGATTTTACAAAGAATATCTTTGTACTTTTACAAGGATTTGTAAAAATACAGAGAATATCCTTGTAAATTTTACAAACTTTTTTTTAAATTGGAGTATTTCCCAACTTTATGAGCAAACATTTGCCCAGAATTGTGCATTAACCGTGATCTTGCGTCTCAATTAAATGTACGATTTTTCAGCGGTAGAGACTCTTCTTCGAGAATACGTTACGCAAGAAAAACTTTTGCTCAGTAAGATAACTAAAATAATTTAAGACATCTGTTATATTTATAGTATTTACAAACCTACAATTTTAAACTGGTGCTTTTAACGCTGAACTATGTGTTATACTCTCTTAAGCGGGCCCATGTAAGAAATTGTTTCAAACACGAGTTGAAGGAAAAAAATTAACAGCTTACCTGCAAAAATTAATAAATGTTAAAAATAGTTACTAAAATATAAAATTTAGCTCTGATTCAGGGACCTGAAAATTGTCGTCTTCTTTTGGACACATGCTAGAATTCCAACTACTTTGAATTCGAGTCAATTTCGCTATCGGCACTTCACGTATCTGTATCTGTCACCTCCTGGAGAGCTCTGAGCCAATAATAGAAGAAGAAACATAATGCAGCCCCAGTCATGTGATATCATTGTGTCAGAGAGCAACCAATGAGTAGCTGTTGTCTGCTTGAAACCACAGATATTCTTGAAAGCTAGCCTACATTTTTTTGGTCTCTACCAATAAACACTTCCAGCAACTAAATTACAAGCATATCGATAGTGAAGAATGGAAACCTTCTATGTCAATTTTCCGTTTTTTTTAAATGTTACTGCACGGAAGATTTGACGAAGTATGTTTGACGTAGTGAACAAAGTAAATAAAATTTTAACTAAATATGTTATATCAAGATTACAACTGTGGATGTGCTCCATACAAAATATACTGTTTTTTTTCTCTTTCCTGTGAAATTAAAAAATTTGACATAGAAGGTTTTCATTTATCACCATCGATATTCTAAAACCGACGCAGGAGTAGGAGCTGCTATTGCAGTTGGACGTAACTGCAAAAAAATATATGTGTGCCCATTTATCGTAACAAATCGACTAATAGCAACACGTATATAGATTCAAAAGTCAAATATGCTTAACATTATGTATAATACGCACGTAAATATATATTTTTTTTAATTACCGTATGTTTAAAATGTGTGTTACTGTCCTCTAAAGCTGAACGCACACATTAAATTGAGTAACTTACCCATAGAAATACACGGCTTTAAATCGAATAGTTCCACCACTTGTAGGCGCAAGTGTTTTGAGGGTTGATATTTTCTCACGTACAAATGTCTGAGGGGGAAAAAGTTTTTAGCCATAACGTGAAGCTGAAAATTCATGTTTTTAATAATCGTGCTAAGTTTTCAAACCTTTGGCGACATAGTTTATAGTCTTGTGTTCTTCTCGTAGATGCACAAATGTAATGCGCATTTAAAACTTGGTATCAGGCTTATGATTTGATTACCATATTTTTAGTTCATTTGATATTCTGGGAAGAAAAATTTGAAATTTACGATTATACACAGAAATTACATATTTTTAGTGACCACAAATCATTTGTAGTGAACACGAAATATTTTGCAGTGTACATCAAGCTATTTGTTGGTGATTACAAAATAATATCCCTACCAACATAACATTTTGTAGACACTGCAAAATATTATTGTTGACCACAAAATTATTTAATATGTTCTATATTGACAAAATATTTTGTAACCACCACAAAACGTTTTTTCTGTGTAGCGTGAATTATATTTACCATGCGCTTCAGTATATGCGTCGCAGCTGATCTTATAACTTGTATTTAGGCGGCAGTCAGTTCCAGCAATTTTCTTAATTTGGGGGACTGACCACGGATTAAATATACGTTAAAAAATGGATTTATTTGTTTGAACATACGCCATTGCGCAATGGCGTATGTCCAAACAAATAAATCCAGTCATGCACTCCAATTGCACAGTTCTTTCAAAGATCATATCAATACCCGGTATGGACCCGGTATGCATATTTCTCTGAGGAAACTGGAAAAGAAAATGGTTGATTTCGCAATGGCGTATGTCCAAACAAATAAATCCAGTCATGCTCTCCCATTGCTCAGTTCTTTCAAAGATCATGTACGTTAAAAGTTCAACTGCGATGCTTTTATTGTACCGCAATGTGAATACAATTACCGGTATAATCGCAAATTCCAATTCATTCTTCTCAAAATTCCATAAATGCGAAAAACAAAATAATCCGATGTAGCGGCTGATTCTTAGCCTAACGTAGTTTCGTTAAACAAAAACAATCGCAAACCGCTGAAACACATTTCAATCGTAGGCAGAAAATCCCCTTAATGCCAAATACCTGGATTCACACAGCTTATCTAGTGAACAAATTGTTACAATATTGCACGTGTTAGTATAAACGAAACTATTCCCACGATAGGTTTAACAGGTTTCCTAATTTAACGGCAATGTAAATAACTGACGTTGTGAACAATTCTAAAGTTTGACGTGTCTCAACCTTGCATTACATATTAATTTCCCAAATTAAGATAGTCAAGATATTTTACTAAGTTTAACTACAACTGTAACAAATCTAATTTTAAAATTTTATCTTCAGAATACCGTAAGTAATCTGGATATGCATAATCCGTACTTTACAATCTCATTTTCTTGGCTACAAAAACCAAACTTGTATTATATACTTAAAGGCAGATTCACAACCACACTCAACGTACGTACGAACACACGCGCGTACGTTAAGTATTAGAGATTGGATTCAGAACATCATAACCAAGACATTCTTGGCAATTGTTTACGTCGTAAGAAAATGTTTATAATAGATGGCCGTACTCAACTTTATTTTTCGAAGCGAATTAAATAATTTATGACCACAATCTAATTTACTTCTCAATATAACATAATATTTAATTAAGTCGTACATTTGCACGTACCGCATTCACAAATACCACTTCGCGTACGTACGAAGTAGAAAGTTCATCAGTTCTGGTTACGTACGCACGGTAGGCGAGGATGTGAGTGTTAGCTTGCACACTCGTTGTTTATACTTTCATACGTATGTACGCACGTACGCTACGTGGTGATTGAGAATCCAGCTTAACGGACGACTTGAAGTACACGCCCCCTGACGTCACCGCAGGGGGAAAGTACTGTGGGAAACAAAGCTTATTTACAAATATGCTGATTTGTTAGTTGGTAGTTGCAGAAAGCAAAAATGTATGCGCATTCATAGATTTGCACGCAAGGGTAAGAAATAGTAGTTTCTAAATCATGGTTAAGATACGAAAATACATAAGATTAATGTTTAATTGAAAAAAACATCAAATTCCAAACAAATAATAAATTTTCTTGACGTACGTCTCATCTAGGACATGTGAAGCCAAACAGCTAAGTGAAGGTTATGTTCGACTGCGGTATCCATGGAGATAGGAATTGTATCCCACACCTAACTGAAGCTCCGCCTCTTTTCAATTCGTCCATTACAGTGCAGCTCTAGCGCTGGTGTAAACTAAAAAGCAGCAAGACACAAGCAAATAAATATAAAGATTCAGCCTATTCCCTTTTATATTGTTAATTATCTTATTTAAAATATTTAAAAATAATTTAAGTAAAGTGATAATCTTGCTTAAAGAAGCTCGAAAAAACAGAGACCGCCATTCCTTCATCTCATTTCATCCTAATCGACTCTTAAGACCACGATGTTAGTGGACAGGACGTGAGACGTGCTGTAACGTGGTACGGAAAGTATTTTTTCTTGTATAACTGTTAAAATGTTTCCAATGCGTTTATCTACGAAAATAAGACGCACTTCAAACGGTGCCCCTATGATTTAAAAAATGCCGCCTGCTTCTTAAAAACATGATTCCCAAGCTTCTCAAAAGTGCTAACAATGGTTTTTTCACTTTGCTGCAGCTGAGAAAATATCGATCGCAATCGTAAAACTTAACTTAGCCATAGAAACCTGCATTGAACATTACCACAAGCTTTTCACTAATAAAACAACAGGGTCATCGCTTGAGGTCCCATTGAAAAACTGTTTCTACGAAAACTCTGCACGTTAGTTTAGTCCTTCGCGCCTAGAGGCGATGAGGTTTCCGATGGACGTGTAATATTCGACTTATCGCCTTCCCCGTTTCCGTGCCTCAAACTTAAAGATAAAAAACTACATTTCACTAACTCTTAAAGGGCCGTAAAACTCTCTCACCTCAACCTGAGAGAACTTAATGTTTTCATGATGTAACGTGCATTACAATTTAATGCACAATTGTCTGAGCGCGTAGAGTGACTGACATCTCAGGTTTATATTCGAAGCCAATAATGTTGACTGGTAACGTATCTTATATGAATAAACAAAATTAGTAAGTGCCTACGAAAAAACGTAAATATTTTCGTAAGTTATGGGAACCGGAGTATATTAAGCTACAAAGTTTAGATAAACGGGGAAAATTACTAAACTGCCAGTTCGTATACGGCCAGATTCTCTGATAGATAAGATGAGGTCACAGCTCAGTTTGAAGACGTCCAGAATATCTGTAGAGACGTTTAGACCACAGCTACCGATCCCATAATACATAACCGCGCGAGAATTGTCGCGTTGGTCACCTACCTGACAGCCGAAATCTATGAAGAGTTTCAGAGGATAGAATTTAATTCAAGAACCGCTCAACGTGTTTAAAATAGAGCAATATAGCTACAGGATGGGTTCTTTGAATGCAAATGCAATGCACGCTATTTTTTTCCTGTGTCGTTTCCATTTTGTATATCGCAAATTGAGTACCACGTGGAGCTATTTAGCGATAGTGAGCCTACAGTGGTTTGCTATGGCCTTCCGCAGGTGTGCCGTTGAAGGGACACACATAATTCTCTGACCTCAACTCAGGGATATAACATTAAGGGCGTTCGCATGGCAAAAATCGTCTGTATATTTGTACGACATAGTGTTAGTTTATATATGTTAGTTGTGATTAAATTTTCCACTAGTAAATATTTTTTAGCTCTCATATCTTCCTCATACTGGCATTTCAAGCGAGTAAGTGAGATATTTTGGTCAGCGCTTAACATCGAAGGTCTTTAGCGCTGGTGAGGGGTGACATGAAGTGAGTATGGAGCAGCGCAGGAATGTATGGGCAGGGGAAGCGGGAGATCCCCGAGAAAACCCGCCGTCCAGCGGCATCATCCGGCACTATTCCTACATGTGAAAATCCGGGGACCGACACCGCCGGGAATCGAACCTGGATCGCCTTGGTGGGAGGCGAGAGGTCTGGCCCCTCGGCCACCGCGGCTTCTTAAGTGGCATGTCAATGTCAGAATTTGCGAGTTACGGGAACATAGATATAACAAAATACAAGTGACTTGGTCGAACAAAATAATTTACACTGAAATAATGTGTTATGGGCAATATGCTAAAATATTTAAAAACACTCAACAAAGTCCTTTTGTCTTTTTTAAATTTGTTATAAGTAACGTAAATTGTCATAGTTTTCAGACTAAAAAATAATTTCAAAGGGATTTCATTGTTTGATTTTAAATCTTTAAACACGTGGCTCGTGGTATTTACTTTCTGTGTAAATTATTTCATTCGAGTAAGTCACTTGGTGTTAGTTATTCCGATGTTCCCGTAACTTGCAAATGTTGAATTTGACATGCCGCTACGGGAAGACTGTGAGAGCTATAAAATGTTTACAAGTGAAAAATGTAGTCACAAGTAATGTTAATAAAACGAACACTATGCAGTGTAAATATAAAATTAAGAATTGTTGCCACGTGAACAACGTTAAGGCCTCTGACACCTTAGATGGTTGTTGGTGATGGTTGAGGCCTATACACAATTGAAAACTTTAGCATTTGACTTTAACATTTGACTTTACGATAACTTTCAATACATTACTTCTTATGCGATCATACACAGTAGTTCCTCAAAACGTAAATTCAAGCAGCCTTGCCTTTACGTTTTTGGTCAATTGAGAACCAAAAGTCAAAGTCAAGATGGCAGTTTGCAAAGGACAGCAGATTATGTATGTCATAAGGAAACATCTTTGTTTCTGAGCATCGCTTCATTCTCCAGCACTTGAATTTCATGAAAAATGTAGCACGTATCTCTTAAACTAATTTGGAAATCCTTGTAAATAGCATTTAAGAAGTATTTGTAAATTAACTGTAAGTTTCGTCAATAGGCGAAAATAACATCATAAATTCAAAATTTAAATAAATGGGCTTATTTTTGGAATATCTACGTGATATGGTTTTATGGCAACTATACAAAGATTTATATTACAATAAGTGTGTTTCAAAAACAGATTCTCAAATCGTTTTTCAACTGTCGTTACTTTAACTTTGTGTTTGTATTGTGTATTGACAAAATACATAAAATAACGAAAAAGTATAGCCAAATGTTAAAATAATCAACTGTGCATAGGCCCTTAGCGTTGGCGACAGTTGAAGGACAGGTTACCAACTGCTGGATGGCAGGACTGTCTGTTGGTGGTTTTTATTGGTATTGCAGTGATGTTGGTCACGAAAGCACTTCAACTGTCACTTTCGGAGGTTGTAGATAAGTTAAGAATATTGAAATTTGAAATACAGCCGACCAATTATATTGCAGTATACGAATATGGTATGTTTAATACTAAAGCGTCAGTGCTCTGGCTAGCAAACAAATGCACTTCGCGCCGCGTCGCGTCGTATCGCTCAATTCAGAATATAGATCAATGAATAGCACAAAAATGATTCATGCGTGTGTAGTAATATAGGCAGTTTACAACATATAAAGTTTAATAGCAAAATTGCGTGCCTCGCGGCATTTTTTAATCCTGGAGCAAAATATTAGATAGCCTACGTGTATTAATACAAATAGCACTGCTTTATGATTACAATTACACAATGAAATAATATGGTTGGCGTTAAATGCCGTGCGGAAACGCCCTACTGGAATACTGCACGTCGGTTCAGCAAGTTTTTCCTAGGCGTTAGAAAGTTGCGTGATTCACGTGCCTACGTAGACGATACTATGTAGCGTAAATTAGGTTTGCAAGATCTCATGGAATGTTAGCTTTCAACTCAATTGTTCTGACGGCATCATAGTACGCTTACCCACTAATATCGTAGGTACATTTTCCAAGTGTGGTTACACTGCTTCGACCGATACATCTATGTTTCTGACGTTAGTAGCTGAGAGAGATTCGCTGGTGTCGCACGTATATTCATCGTACGCAATGAAATTAAAATATCACATTTCCTAAGTTCACAAATATTTTCGAAGGTGACAGGATTCGAACCAGACACCTTTGACAATAGATACTTGGCACTTGTCTAACCATATAAGCTTAGAGAACAGTTGTTTTGTAGAAAGTTTAAATAGTGTGTATACAATTATATACATAAATAAATATTGAGAAGGATTCCAAAAAAAAAAAAAAAAAAAAAAAAGCCTACTAGGAGATGTTAGGTGACACAGGCCTTTAATTAATTTTATGTCGTAGGAATGAACTCGGACATAAATATACTACTGATCTTGATGGAAACAAGCGTCCATGAGTGAGACATTTTGGCCAGCGCTCAAAACCGAGCTGGTGAGAGGTGACGTGCGGTGAGTATTTATCAGTATCGGAATAAAGGGACCGAGGAAACAGGAGGACCCCAAGAAAAGCAGCCGACCAGCGGCATCGTCCCTCCCGCACGATCCCCACATGCGAAAACCCGGGGACCGATCCCGTCGGGAATCGAACCCGAATTGCCTGGGTGGAAGGCGAATGGTCTGACTTTCGGTCACCGCGGCCCCAACGAACGTCCGTAACAGAAAAGTACGCACGTTTACGAAAAGTGACGAGGTTAGACAGGGCTGAGTTCGAGTTGTTACAAAATGAATATTTTGTAAGTCGTTATTATACTGGGGGTTCATAAGTTATTATTAGTTTGAGGGGTTTCGCTCGGATGGTAGCTACACAGTGAGTTTATTTAGATGTTATTTAGGGCTAAATGACTTTAAGACAGTTGTGGTTAAACGGGCATTTACTATACTACAATGGCAGGTACTCTTGAATACAAAATAGGTTACAAAGTGTTCTATTTATTCAGGAAGGGAGCGCAATATTACTGACTATTATATTATTATATTAAGTTGAGAGTTGCTGCCACAACGTAACTAGATCTGACGACCTTACCGAAGCTGGATTGATGAGGAGACGGCATCGACGGACGAGCACGCACCCGCCGGGGCTCGATTCACGAGTCTCCGGCGGAGAACTGCACTGCTGTTATGAGTGCTGGTGGACGACAGACCCCGTTTACTTGGTAACCGTGCCATATATCGGTGTGCTTGTCCTCAATATTGTGCAACTACGAGGGGGGTGAGGTGAGTCGATGTCTTCCGTGGTTTCCCAATGCTGGCTGGCCTAGTTGCAGCCCGAATCTCTTTCGCTGTCCGGCTTGCCAGGCAATATCATAACAGAGTCATACTCGAGTCTTTAAAAATGTATTCAAATGAAGTTTGCTTGCGTTACAATTTACAGTTGAGATAATTGCTGGAAAAATATTAGAACAATACCTGACTAACATGTAGTTATTGAACAATCTGGCCATTTCCTATGATGTGATGGAAAATAACTTGATAAAATATGTTACTTTTCGTAAACGTGAACTTTCTTTTAGTGAACATATAACTGACAACGTGACTGACATAATTGAACAGGACGGTTTTAAAATTAAAACGTTGCATGGAAGATTTTTTTTGTTTTCTATTTTATTTGAACTGATACCGAGATCTGTACCTTACAATTTGTAATAAATCCAGGTAGTATTTTCTATTTCTTGACAGTAATGTTTTCCGTCAGAAAATAAGCATTTCGCTTCCCCTTATACCACGAACACCCTCTGATACACAACATAACCATTCACGCCAGGAAAAATAAAATAAAGACAGTCGTATGTCCCATGTTAAACAACGAGAACCGTGTTTTCGCCGAAAACGCCGAAAGTCGGCTACAATTCCCCCCTCCATAATACCAAGGTCAGAACACGCAATTCAACACAAGAGAAGCGTTTCAGAATTGCCATATTCACAACGTAATTTTCGTCATTACATTTAACTTTTCAACATAATAATTGAAACTGTTTGGTAACTACACGCTTGAGTACAGATGCGCTACATTAATTAGTAATTATTTAATCAATTTTTTTTATAAGTTGGTATTCGGAGGAGGAAAAATTTCTGTTACGGATTTGTTTCCGCATCCTAGTTACGAGGGCCTGGTTCACGCGCTAGGCGAGGATTTGAGCGACAGCAGCGCTGCGCTCGACGAAACTAGTAACATTAGCCTTGGCGAAGAGCTAAGACTATGCGGCGACTTACTCTGTTGTTGAATGTGTGTCCGCGCGGCCGTGTTCAGCTGGAGCGTCACGTGCAGACCAGGCCCTGTTTGACTGTCACGAGAAGAAAGTGTTCAAGGCCGTAGACGGACAACACATCAGCTCCGTACTTCTGGGCGACGCTGCACGTAAGGTAGGGAGCGTCGTAAGAGTTTTTTTTTATCAGATATCGTAGATAACAAAACTGTACAACTAATGGCAGTGCACTTAACGAATGTTAAATGATAACAGTATTAATTAATACGTTACTGGTAATTTCATCCTTATATTATTTTGTGACTATAATAGTTTATATTTTCAATAACGTATGCGGGGGTGACATTGGACTCGGGATGGCTTTGGGAAACTTTTGATACGATTCTTATTTTTCATAACTGTCAACTGTGATTAAATACTAATTACATGTCATGTAATTTTCTATTATTCGTATTTTATCGAAAGTATATTTCTTTATTCTGGGCTACCATATACACGAAAAATAGTTTTACTAAAGTCACCCTTGCTTACGGCACCATTACTTTTAGATGTAACTATGATTTATTAACAGGATATTTCTACCGGTAGAAAGTATTACGGAAATCATGAATTTGGATTCAGAACTAATTTGTTTCAACCCTTAACCATTTTAAGAGTGTCTCCGCTATTTACGTTGCTAAAGCATGGACCATCGTGTCCTATATTGACATTAGCTGTGTATGCTTTTATTCTAGTCGAGATTCGTGCCAGTTATCAGGGAATAATGCATACTATTATATCATATAGTAACTGACATTTTATTTGAAAATTCAATCTTTGCATTTTACGTCTTAGTAGACAAATATTGCCACTAAAATATTCTAAGAGCGTTCAAGAGGAAAAATATAATAATTTTAAATTCCTATGAAACAGTTCCAGTTTCCTTAAATGGCAATTCAAAGTAAAAATTAGCATTTTTTTACTTCATACACCCCCCGGTAAATGTTAAGAGTAGCTACTCATTGCGTAGGGACTAAACTATTTGTTTTACAGGTAAAGTTTCTTAATAAAAAATGTTTCTACAGTGAAGAAAATGAGTCGTACGTAAAGAAAATTGTAGTTTACTTACTTTGAAATTTCCCGTTTTTCGTCCAAATTCTAAGTCCGACTCCCGTGTTTTACGTCTTCGCCATGGTGCGTGTTTATGTGGAACTAGCGATATAAATTGAAACTAGCGCTAATACGTTGCGCAACTGTTCTTTAGGCAGCATATTAAGTTGTAGAAAACCGTCACGCTTATAACACGTGTTTTCGTGGCAGTAGCTGTGCGTATTCAGGAAAAATTTGACGGTTACAAGTAAGAATGCTTCGCGGCGTAATAGTAGTGTATGTAGTGTGTGTTTTATGGACGTTTTACAATATGCAACTCTCGTGGATAGTGTGTATTAGTTAAATTTTGCTGATTGAGACACAGCAACAAATACGTTTTGCATACAACGTGTGTGGAGATTTATTGACCAAGGTACCGCATCGGAAGACGAACCAATGCATAATTTACTGTTTGTGGCGAAGAATATGTATACGCGATTGAGTACAGTAAGTAATAATCTTTTACTACAGTAGTGTATGTTGTTCTGTGTACGTTGTATAATGTGTCCGGCTTCTATTGCAAATTGAACACGTTAAATACGTTTTATATTGGGCATTAAATACGTGTAACAATTGTTCAACACGCCTACAACGTGAATTTAATGCGTATGTACTGGTGCATTTGTGCAATATGCTAAAAATTCGAATTTACTTAAGTAACTATATTTTTAGCGTCTTAAATTGGTGGTAGAATGAGTTTAAACTGTGTGTGTTACTCTTATTCGTAATATTTTGCGTACTTTTAAACGATTCCCATCCCTTTACCACTATATACTGTAATGCGCGTGTATTTATTGCAGGCAGCTATTTATATCAGTTAAATTTAACTGAAAATTATTGTAAATAGTACATTTCGGCTATTTATTACGGTTATTGTACGTGTATTTACCCTACAATTTCCGTGTTCGTCATAGCCCTCCCCACTATCTAGTTTTTATAAAGTAGGCTTTTTCGGTAGTCGTGCATGTTTTTTCTTGCTATATTTACGTAAAATCATTCGTAATTAGGGTATTTAATGTAATTAATATCATGCTTTTTACGTATTTTTACCCCACAATTTCCTTGATATTCATAGCACCTCAAGGTATCAAATCAACCATGTATCAAGCTTGACATCGCTACGTTTGTGCATTAAAACAGTGTTGAGATAGTTATTATTTTAAGAGCTCAATTAATATAACAACACACACATGCTGTCGCTAACGTTGTATCAAAACTGGAAAAATTGATTAGGTAAATTTATCTCGTAGTAGTCTATAATTAAGCCTGAAGGTAAATGCAGTACACATTATGTGTTCGTTTTATTTCCACACAACCGTAATTCCGAGAAATAAAAGTTTGGGACATAGAGTTTTCTTGTAAATAAATACTTTTCGTGAAGCAAATGTTGACAGTGAATAAGTTCCTTACTTGCTTACTCACGTTGAAGGACAAACATATGGGTTACGTTATTAAGTTTAAAAGAAAGTACCGTAGTCTTCTTTTACAGCAGATGGTAGCCTACATATTGTGAGTTTTGATTTATATTTTCTTGATGTTGTTTGTAACTATTCTATTGGTGTATGTTTAAAAAGGTAGCCAGTTTTTAAATATATGTTTTGGTTCCAAATATAAGCGTCGTTGGTAACATTGTTAAGAAAATTATAAGCTGATATATTATAAACTGTAATATTTATTATTGTAATAATTTATTGCAGTTATAAAAATGTTCCCCGGTTATAGTAAGTGGGTCAAGGTTATTTTGAAACGTTTAAAAACGCTTTGTACTGGTCTAGACGACAGCTGTAATGTACTTACTTGAAATTCAATGAATGATAATTTTGGTAAAAACAGTATTAAAGTGCACTATATTGGTGTAAATGACTGCAAAGTAGTCTTTCGATTTCGACACACTGCATTTTTCAATCGTTGGAAACTATCCTTAATAAACAAGTAACCAAAGGTAAACGGGTCAAACTACCAACTTTAAGATTTTGATGTAATGTCAGTGCATTTTTACCAAGTAAATTTTATGCTACTAACACCAATTCTGAAACCAGAATCCGAATTTTAATAACGACCATGTTCGGTAAATCAGCAAATGTTTCTTTTATCCCATAATTATTTTTAGCAGCCATGACTGAGATTCATATTCTGCAAAATTGATATTATCTTTCAATTAAGGATACAAACATTACGTTTGTCCACAAAACGTCGAGTGGCCTTGAAAATTAAATATACATAGGTGACACGATGCACATTATCTGTCAACACAATGGAATAAATTTGGTAGGTTAGTGGGGCAGCATACCTGGGCTTTGGAATGCGCTACAGCGGACGTGAAAAATACAATTTACCATCAATTTTTTTCGAAGTACACGGCAACGAAAAGAAAGCTTTCTTTAAAGGAGGTGGACATTCTCTTCGCAAAAGCGGGCGTGAAAAATACAATTTACCATTAATTTATTATACTTTTTTTTTTCGAAGTACACGGCAACGAAAGAAAGCTTTCTTTAAATGAGGTAGATATTCTCTTCGCAAAAGTTGTCAACACAACGCCCCATTTCGAAGGCCCTATTCCGAAGCCTTTTAACAGTGGAGAAATAAGGCTGTGTTCCTAGGCAAGTTATGCTAGAATTTGACTACACACTTAGAGCATGAGGC